>JAFEMH010007511.1:0-86924 GCA_022495995.1 Adenophora triphylla var. japonica | reverse complement strand
GCACAAAATAAAAAAAATAATAATAGCAACAATATTTCTAGGACAAATCCAGGAATCTACCAAAAAAAGACATTACATCTTAAAATAAAAAATCTTTGTTTGCCATTGCAAATAAGTATGTGTTTTATTACAGGTACCCATAAATGTACGTTTGCCTAAACAAAAAAAAGGAGGGATATGAAAAGAGGGGAAAGCAAATGAATACTGAAATCGGAGTCCTCGGCATCATCATCCTCGCTGAGGGTCCTCCAAAGAAAAGTCACAGGGAATCCCGGCGAACTCGCCCGATCACATCCTGCGTCGTCGGAATACAGAGGCACCCGCCAGGGAGAAGCCTCCCACGAAAAGTACTCGGGAAAAGGGGATCAAATCACTTGTTTGGCGAAAGGATCAAAGAAAGAAGGCTCACGAGGAACCCCTCACCACTGTGCGCATAATATGCGGGAGGCATGAGGCGATAAAAGGGCTGCTCCCTCAGAAGGCCACTTTGCGGCTCAGAAGATGTCCTCACGGCATCCATGCTTTATGCCGCCCCTCAAAGAGTCCCTCTAGGCTGCGGCTCCGGCTCGGCTCTAGGCGGAGGAGCACTTCTCTGAGTGCCTCGAAGGCGCGCGCATAGGCTCGCCACGCCGTGGCACGCGTCGCGAGCAGTAGCCAAGTCATGCATCTTGAAGCCATCTTCTTCGCGCAACGACCTCGTCGCCCACTTGTAACGGCGAGTCGGCATATACGTAGGCTCTCCCCCAGGACTGCACCAACAAGCTGACCAAAGGAAACGCTTGCAAAGCCAATCACAGGTTATACTCAACAACAAAAAGAAAAATACGAGAAGGGATGCCAAGATGGAAAAGAGTCGGCCTACACTGCTGATCTGTCGGGATCCAGCAGTATCTATATGCGGCCGGGGAGCACTGCTGGGGCAGCAGTACGAAACACCACTGCACTCCTCGGTGATCCGCGTCCCAGCGGGACGTACCAGTGAAATCCAGATCCCGGGCATAGCCAGGAACCTGCGGGAGCTGCGGGCCGTGCCTACCCTCTCTCCTCGCCGATTACTGCGCGTCTCAGGCTTCCTCCTCCACGAAAGGCCCGTACTCCTCTCTCATACAAAATGAACTCCTCGGCAGAGCCGACACGGCCAAAGGTACCTCTCGAAAGTCGAGACACGTCCATGTCAAGGGAGTCAAGCATCCAAAAGGGAGGGTCCCTCGAACCCACGGGAAGCTCATGTGGGGCCCATCTTTGCCCAGGAAAGAAGGGCCCGCTCTCTCCCAGAGATGCATGACATCACAAGTGAAAGCCCAGCGGCATCTTCGCCATGGTTTGTCGCATGGCAATCAAAAATGTGGAGCTTCATCCTCGCCCTCATCACCAGTCACGGCAAGACCGCCGGCCTCGCCTTCCAGCGCAGCCATCAACGTAAGACGGGTCCTCGCACCTCAACGTCAGCAATGCTCCACCTGCGGTCCCCGTCAAGCGTAAAAGCCCGGACGTAGGGCCAGCAGCTTAGGCCCGGCACTCTATCCGCGGCCGTAAGGCGTAAAATCGTCCTACTCAGGCCATCAACGTAAGACAATTCAGACCAGAGCCGTCAAACGGCAATTCAAACTCGGAGGCCGTCGCCGCAGCCTTCAGGCACGGACCTCGCCCGCTAGCAGCCGTCAAGGCGTAAGAGCCAGGACCTCGCCCGCCCAGACCGGACCTGGCATACCAACCTTCAATCCCACGCGGCCGATCGAGGCGTGGCGCCAGACACCGGTCTCGCCCGGCTTCAGCGGCAGATTCAATCCCGGCCGTCAGCGTAAGACCCGGTCCTCGCCACTTCAGCCGGCAATTCAACCACCGGCCGTCGACGTAGAGACCGGACCTCCGCCCACTTCCAGCGGCAAATCAACACACCGGCGACGTCGAGCGTAAGGCAGGACCTCGCCCGTGCGCGCGGCAATTCAGCCACCGGCCGTCAAGCGTAAGAGCCGGTCCTCGCCCTGACTTCAACGGCAATTCAATCCCGGCCGTCAGTGTCGCGTAAGAACCAGTCCTCGCCCACCTCAGCGGCCCGATTCAATCCACCGGCCATCAGCGCGTAAAGACCAGGTCCTCGCCCAGCTCAGCGGCAATTGAACTCAACCGCCAGCCAGTAGTCGGCGTGGGACTCCCGGTCCTGCACTGCCACAGCTCCAGCGGCAATTCAACCACCGGCCGTCAACGTAAGAGCCCAGGTCCTCGCCACATCAACCCAGCAATTAGCAACCACCGGCGTAGTCAAAGCGTAAGAGCCGGACCTCGCCACAGCTTCAACGCGGCGAGAATCAACCACCAGGAAGAGCCGTCCAAGCTAGAGGCAGGACCCCCTCGCCGCCAGCGGCAATTCGGCCGCAGCGTAGCTGTAAGACCTTTAGGACCTCGCCAGCCCGACGGTCGGCCCTGCCGGCCATCAGCGTAAAATGGTCCTCGCACTTTCAGCGGCCAAAGTGTCAACCACCGCGCTCACGGACCTCGCCCAATTCAAGAAGGGCCAACCAACTTGACCGTCGACGTAGGCCACGAATCGCAAGACACGGCGAGACGGCCCATTCCAGGCCGAGACAGCTGACGGCTGAAGATTCAAGAAGAACTGAGCTGACACCTCAGCCACGAAGGCCATCGAGAGCTGCAGACGCCTCCCGAGAGCGGCATTCAGCGACGACTGGCCAGCCTGGTGCAAGAGCCTGAAACGCGCTCAGCGGGATCTCGGCACTAGAGGATCAAGAATGTCTTCCCAAGCAGAAAGGGCCCTACAAGGTCACGCATCTGACCAATTCAAGCACCGGCGGAGTCGGATGTAAGCCGAACTTCGCCCACTTCCAGCGGCAAGCATAAGCGACGCGGAAGGCCATCGAAAATGTAAGCCGAGCTCCTCCCCGACAAGTCGAAAGGGAAGTCATACGGGGCCCATATCCCAGCTGCACCTTCATCATCCTTGCCCGCTCAGCGGCAAAACAAGCACGCGAAGGAGCCAACACCTCCGAGTACAAGTCCCAGGCACGAAAGCGCCTCCCAAACGCCAAATGGTGAAGCAATCGTCGGCCCGTCAATCCTTGCCCTTCAACGACGGCTCGAAGCCTCGGCGATCATCGTAAGTCCCGACCTTACACTCAACATCCTGAGGCATCTACGCCTCTCGAAGCACAAGGCGGCCACGCCTCCACTAATGCGGCTAGAAGACGATTCAAAGTCCTCGCGCATTACATCAAGCTGCGGCTAGAAGACGATTCGAAGTCCTCGCGCATTACATCAGCGGCTAGAAGACGATTCAAAGTCCTCGCGCATTACATAGCTGCGGCTAGAAGACGATTCAAAGTCCTCGCGCATCACATCAAACCGCCGCGGATGACGATTAAAAGTCCTCCGGCGTGGCACCAGCGCCGCCGCGGATGACGGTCAGAAGTCCTCCGGCGTGGCACCAGCCGCCGCCGGATGACGATTCAAAGTCCTCCCGGCGTGGCACCAGCCGCCCATGTCGAAGACGATTCGAGGTCCTCACTCTATCTCAGGCCCGGAAGGCCTTAAACCACCCGATTAGGAAAATCGTAAAATTTCCATCCCGGGGACGCTACCGTGTCCTCCACAATTGACCTCGGCGGTCACCACACCTGGGACACCACCACGTCCTTCCCGTCGACTCCATGCGGTCACCCGGGACACCACCACGTCCTTACCACCGGCCTCGGCGGTCACTTGCCTGACACGGGGCACCACCACGCCCGCATTCACAAAACACTCACCCTTGCACACCCAGAACTACGGCCGGGCTTGATTCCCGCCGGGGATACGTAGGAATCCTATCGCGGGGTCCGGCCTATTGATGACCTAGCGGTCACACAAAGGACACCGCCACGTCCTCGCATTGACCCTCTGCACTGGGTCACTTCCTCTCCCGGCCACGCGATCCAGTTAGGACCCTTATCTTATCGGCGACCCCACTTCTTTCATAAGTGACGTCGTCGAGGGGCTTACGTAAGTACCCCAATCTGGATCACCCCCTTTCAAACACACAGGAAGCACGGCGGACTCATCAACGCAGTCTCGGAGACCTCGGCACTCAAAACCCTCTCAAAACCCTCTCAGAGCCCCACCCAGGCCAAGGGAGGAGCGCTTTGCAGGATAAAAAGGGACAAAAGGACCTTTTGAGGAATTTTCGAAGAAAATCGGAAAAGCAATTAAGGTCGTACGGACCTCTTTGTTTCAATGATTACTAAATCCCTTAAAGTCCACAATATTCCCTCAAATCGGGGAAAATGATTACTTCCTGCGAGTTGGTCCCGTGCGGACCTCTTTGCATGCAAGATGGTCGTGCGGACCTTATTGCTCGGGGAACACCATCATTCGAGAATATTCTCCATCATTGCGAGATTCCCTCAAATCGAGGAAATCCAAAATTACGGATAACCAAGAAGGTCCGTACGGACCTCTTTGCTCTCTAGAAATTTTTACTATAAATAGAGGGCTCCCCCTCCTCATTTGACACACTTCCCTCTTCTCTCTTCCTCCCTTAGCCTTGGCTCCCCTCTAAGTCCTCTTGAGGCACTCCCGGCCCCTTTCGGATCCTTAGAGGCCTTGAGCTCCCTTGTGGTGCTCAGAAGCCTCCCAGAGCGCTCAGAAACGCTCCGCGCTGCCCAGGCACTTTCGAGGTACTGCGAGGCCCCTCGTGGTACTCAGAGGCCTTGCACTACAGTCTTTCACGGTGTCCTAGGCTCTTTCCGAGTCAAACCGACGATCCCACCCACGCCGAAGCTCTGCGCAGTGACTCACGCCACCACAACGCACGCCGGAACCTCTGCCGAGTGATCCCGCGATCCCCACGCACGCCGAACCTGCGCCGCAACGCAGCCTACAACCTCAACTCACGCCAAAACTCGTCGCGGACATTGGCATCTCCCGAAGCAATCCGATCCGTGACGGAGCGGTTCTCCGACCTCAAACACCATTCCCAGGCGGAAGACGAGACACGAACCAACATTGGTAAGGCTTCCTTCCTATACTATTTCAATACATTTCCATACATAGCATACAATGTAGACATCCGATACTGACATGCATTTTAAAAAGCACACACACACACACACCTGACATTTAAAGGATATTAGGGGTATCAGAAAGACTCGTTTTTACGAGGCTACTCGGGTGAGCTCTAATATTCTAATATTCTCTTCCGGGAGTCATCGACCTCGAACTCAAAATCTCATCACACAAAAACGGTTTAAAATTATCTTTAAGCGTGCTTTTTCAATGTTTTGGGCTTAATAAAAACGGCGTGGCGACTCTACGAATGCGAAAACAAACGGCGAGACACCTCAGCCCCGCGAAAGATGCCGGATCTTTGGGGCCGCGAGCTGCTCGGATGCAGGCTATTTGAGTGTAGGGCTTTTCTTTAGCGAGATCTTGCCTTCTCGGATCTCGATGCTTTATTTTCTTGTCCAGGCTCTAGCCATTCTTCCTTGGTAGGCTCGGATGTGTTCCATGGCCTTCGATCGGCGTTAAATCTAGCGGGGCCAATTCATCATGGCGACTCTGGAGCCATTCGACCTCGTTGATCGGCTTTCGGTATACGGAGCGAGGAGATCTACAGCTCGATTGGGAGTACGGCTTCCATTCCGTATGTGAGGGCAACGGTGTTTCCCCGTTGCCGTTCGGCCCGTGTTTTGTAGCGAGTGCAGTGTAACTTCTCGGGCAAATCTACGCCTTGAATGACCATTTTTAGGATGATATTTTCGAGTCTTGTTTCTTTGCCTCGACGGCTCCGTTGGTTTAGGGCTGTGGAGATGACTTGTGACCGGGTTATTTGGAGTGCCCTTGCCCGGCGGCAACTGTCGCATTCCCCTTGAAGTGGGATCCATTATACGAGATGATTTCGGGAGTTTTGCAACTTCAGTATCTGCATATGATGTTTCTTTGATGAAGAGGGCTACTTTTCTTGAGTTGAGGATTTTGTAGGACTTGGCTTCAACCCACTTGGTGAAATAATCCACGGCTACCGGGGCGGAATTCGTGGCGTTCTTGCTGATGGCGTGATTTTGCCTATGACATCAATTCCCCCAGTGACGAAAGGCGAGGGTTGTCATGCGGTATAACTCGTGAGGAGGCAAATGATTAAGGTTTGAGTATCGGCATTTGTCCCATGGCTTTTGGCGGATGCGGTCGGCTTCCATGGAGATCCAAAAGTACCCATTCTCGGTATAATTTGCATCGAGGGGCTCGAGCATTCATGTGGGGCCGCGAGGTACCATCATGTATTTCTCTCATGAGTTCTAAGTAGCCTCTTGTTTGCCGATGCATCGCGGAGGGGGCCTTGATAAGCTTCTTGTATAGCATATTTCCCAAAAGAACATAATGGGAGGCGAGCCGCTTCGGGGCTAGAGACTTTTCGCTTTGATTCCTTCTTTATATTCCCCATCTTCATTTTGAAGGAGGCTTCTCCGTTCATAAGGTGCTTGATAGATGCGAGTGTACCGGGGATCATTGGCCGGTTCGGCACGCCCCGATTTGGCAATAAGCGGGATTTTCTCTTCTCCAGGCTACGAATGGTTTGACGGACTTTCCTTCGGGTATTTCAACGAGGGAGGCTAGCGTTGCGAGCATGCACCAAATGTTGCGATCTCTGGGCAAGTAATGAAAAGTTGATCTCCTTAGAATTGGGTTACTAGCTCTTCCATGTAAGTGTGATGTTACGTGGGCAGGTCCACGGTCTTCCATTTGTTAGAGACTGATTGATGATGTAACGCATATTGTATACCATATTGTTAATGGTATGGCATTAATGGCTTGTAATGATATTATTATTAGGCATTGACATGGTATATTATTGTATGGCTGTATGCGGCCTTTATATTGGCATATGGTAATGGTGGCATTGGCTGTTACCAGTTCTGGTGGCATGTGGGTGGCATGGCGGCAATAATACAGTGGCATTGGCAGTATTGGCATATTGACATTGGTATTGGTATTGTGGCATTGGTGGTAATGGTGGCGGCGGTATGGCATGAACGGCATTATTTGGCATATTATGGCGGCGGCGGCTAGTGAGCAATAAATGGTGGCATTGGCATAGTGGCAGTGTAGTGTGGCTATTGAGGTAAAGGGCGAGTACACCTCCAATTCCTTGATATTTCTTTCAAGGGCGGCTTCCAACCCGGCTATGCAAGCTTCGTATCCAGCGGCGTTGTTGGTGACCCGAAGTTCAACCTTGCTGGCTATGGGGGTGTGTTCGTCGGTAGGATCGACCGAAGCATTCCTATTCCGTTCCCCCTTTTGTTTGACGCCAGTCGAAGAATAGTTACCGATGAAATTTTCTCCTTCTAGAGCGAAGATTCCATCATCGGGAAATTGAGGTTCGAGTCCTCGGTACTTTCATCACTTGGGAAATCGGCCAAATGTTACGCCATTATGCGTCCTTTACGGATTTCCTTGAAACATAAGTGATGTCATATTCGGCCAAAAAGAACGACCATTTTGCCAACCTCATGGAGATGGAAGGCTTGTCGAAGCAGATATTTGATGGGGTCTATCCTTGAGACAAGATGTATCGGGTGAGGCGCATGTAGTGTTTCAACTTTCCCACTACCCGGACCAAACTGCGCAAGTCTTCTCGCAGCGAGTAATTGAGTTCGCTTCCTTGGAGCTTTTACGCTTCGAAATAGATGGCGTTTTCGACCTTGGAATCTTTCTTCTCTTGAGCTAAGCATAGCCCCAATTCTTTGTATCAGTGACTGAGTTAGATATAGCAAAGTGGCTTTGCCGATGTGGTGGGCGAGAGGTGGGGGGTTCACAAGGTATGCCTTGATCTGTTCAAAGGCAAGGCGACGTCGTGCAGGTCCATTACGTGTAGGCATTTTTCTTCATCAACTTGAAGATCGGCTCGCGATCGAGGTCGGTGATTCTACAAGCGGCGGCTTATGTATTGCGGTCTTCCCATGAAGGATTTCACTTACGTCGGTGTCAGGGGTGGCTTCATTTCAACTATCGCCTTGATTTTACGGGGATCTACTTCGATTCCCCGTTCTGTCACCATATATCCTAGCACCTTACCTCGTCTTACACCGAAGGTGCCAGCCAATGGATTCGGTCTCAAATGCTTTGTGGTCTCGGAGGCGGCCGAAGAATTTTCTCAAATCAACATGAAGTGCTTTGGCCATCGATCCTCTGGAATGTATTATCATGTCGTCCACATAGACCTAAATTTCCTTGTGGATCATGTCATGGAGCAGGCTGTGGGCTGCCCTTTGATGCGTAGCCCGGCATTCTTTAGTCGAATGGCATGACCAGGTGTAATATAGCAGTATGTGCCCCCAAGGGGTTGTGAAGGCTGTTTTGGGTTGATCTTCTTACGCCATTTTGATTTGGTTGTAAGCCGGCAAAACCGTCGACGAAGGATTTGACTTCATGGTTGGCCGTGGAATCTACCAAAATGTCGATGTTTGGCAGGGAAATCGTCTTTTGGGTGGCTTTGTTCAAGTCTCTGAAGTCTACGGCACCGGATCTTTCCGTTGGCCTTGGTCGCTGTTACTATGTTGGAAAGCCATGTAGGGTATTCAATGACCCTGATGAACCTGCTCTGAGCATCTTTTCTATCTCCTCTTTCACTTGTAGGGACCATTCGGGCTTAATTCTTCTTAGCCACTGCTTTGCGGCTTGACTTACGGGTCGAGCGGTATTCGGTGCTCAACTATGGAAGGATCGAGGCTGGCATATCTTTATAGGACCATGCGAACACATCCCACGAATTCTTTTAACGGCTCAATTAGGGCATCCCTTTCGGTCCCTTGAAGAAACTACCAATCTGCGTCTCTTTAGGCTCTTCCGCAGTTCCCAGTTCACACTCGTCAAAATTTCTTCGGCGGCTTGGGCTCGATTTTCCTCTTTTCAGGACAACACTTGCTTAAAGATTTCTTTGATATATTGTTCATTTAATGTGTCTGCTTCTTCATCTAGTGAATCGTTATTAACTTTTTTTAGATTATTAGTTAATTCAATCATTAGTTAAAGTGGCAATTAAGGGATACTCGAAAGGTTCGTCATTTCATTGAGAATAAGAGGGAATACGGCATTGGCTACAATTTCGTGGTCTTCGGGCGTGAGGCCATTGGACGATTCGGAAGACTCAGGCTCAGCAAATGAGAGACTCGAGAGGACTTTACAAAGGTTGACACAAAGGGACGGGGGACCAATATAAATTTGGTGATCATTTCTTCTTTGGTCGCGGACGGAGCACGAGGGGAGTTTCCCAATTCTTTAGCGGCATTCTTTGTCGAAGGCCTCATGACTCGGGGGCTGTCTCGTTTACTGTCCTCCTTCCTCGGTCGTTGCTATCATCTCTTTGTCGAACCGGAATCAATTGTGTTTGGCGTCGGCTGAGCATGTGGATGTAGGGATCTTCCTCAATTCTGGGGATTTCTATCTCGTCACAATCTGACCGCTCAATCCAGATGTAAGGACGTATTGCGTCTCGGTGTGCTGCTAGAAAAATCTCATGTCCCATACTCGAGCGGAAAGGCTTGGCAGGTAGTTCAGCAAGGAGGACGTCCCACACGACGTTCATAGATTCGAGTTGAGTATGACGATGCTTGTCGATCTTTATCATGAAAATTTCCTGGCTTGGCAGGGTCAGAGAGTGGGTTTGAAGAATGGTGACAAAGCTGTGATTAGGAACCGGGGGTTTGTGTGCCTTTATCATGGCGGCGTTCAATGTTTCCTTCCAGTATGCCTCCAAATGTTGGAAATGACAATTGGATTTGATGAATCGGACTTCTTCGGAGTCTGCTCGCTTGAGTGCGTTGACATAGTTGGCATCACCGGATTCTGGGGGATTCTGGCTGACCTGAAGACCGAGGAGCATGGGTTCTGGTAGTGGCACCATAGGAGGTGGGTGGTGGCATCCTGGTGTAGTCAGGGCGACTGAGAGTGGGATTGGCATCCTCGTCTTCTTCCACGGTGAAGGTGCCATCTGGATTGAGGCTGGCGGCCAGACCATGGCTCTTAATAGCCTCCATAAGGCTATTCATTTGTGCTTCTGTCGTAACCTCATACGTTACATGCTTGATTCCCTTTGTTGTGCGAGGGTCCCAGGAGGCGAAGTGGCGTTGTCCCCATCATTACAGGGTGATGCGGACATTACGAAACCGGAGTCGGAACAAACGGCGAAGGCGATGACGCGCTTGACTCTTCCCAACTAATCAACGATGACCGGTGTCGGACCCGACCTTTGTGAGGAGGCTGCGGGGGAAAAGGCACGAGGGTTCGGATGTGCAGGAATGAAGGAGGGTAGATGTTTGGGCTTTAGGCTCATGCGACATGCGATTATTTGTTCACGTTTACTTAAAACATGTTTTATTAACCTAATCGGTTGGAAAAGATTTCTCTTCTTTTCGCAAACTACTCTGGATCTGGATCGGTGGGCCCCGTCGCTACGTCTATAAGCCTCGTATTCCACGTATTTCGACCTCCCGGGGTGGACGGCCCGGGCGAGGTCCTATAGGGCAGCGGGTCCCACCGCCGAAAGAAAACGATCCTAAAAGTCGGCGGGTAATCGAGTCTTAGAGCATTCGATGTAAATTACGGACAAGGCGACGTCAAAGTCAAGATCATGTCAGGGGCTCGACGAAAAGTCGGCATGATTTGGGTGATAAATGTCCACGATTGATCTTGACTTGTCGTCAATTAGGCCGTAATTAGGCATGGAATAATCATTAATCCTTGATGACTCGGTGTCAATCTTTGGGAGTCGGTGTATAATTTGTGCCCGGTCGAGCCGAAGTCGAGGCGCCGGTCAATATCTTGGTCAAAGTCTGCGGCGAAAAACCGGCGAGCTTCGGCGATTAGGGTCCCCGAAAGATATCGAGTCGGTATGCCGACAAAGGCTTGAAAGGAAAGGTCTATACACAGACAGGGCATGACACAGACCAAACTAAAAACCAACCGGGTCTCGGACAAAGTGTGTCACGGACAAGTGCATGATCGACACGAGGCTCCATGGGATGTTTGGGTAGTCCTGTGCTCGTCCGAGAGGCGTAATAAGACCAAACGGACCGCGACAAGGATTTCCCCGGGTTAGGGACGTAGTGTGCAGTGTACGGTCACGTGCGCGTAGTGTGCAAGCAATCTATATTCTTTTTCTGAGTAAAATAGAAATTTTTTTATGTGTATTAAAAATATGATGCATGATTTTTTTTTTGAAAATTTTCTTTTTTGAAAATCCCTTTTTTTTTTTTTGAATTTTTTTTTTTTGAAATTTAATGAACACATAAGCACGTAAGCACGAAAATTCCGACAGTTAGGGACATGATTCCGACAGTCAAAATTTTGACTTTTTCCGAGGCAGCCAAAACAACACGAAAAATGTGCAAAAATCAACACACACACAAATGATTTTCAAAGCCGGGACGGAAGCTTGACCCTCAAAAGCTTTTTTTTTTTTTTTTGAAAACGGTGATACTGGTACGTGGGATTGTTAAACAACAATTTATCCCCGACTCGTGTTAGGAGGCGATAACGGGAAGTTTAATGGTTTCCACCAATATACCAAATATCATTTTTTTTTAGAAAAGCTTACTTCCCAGTAGTCGCCCTTTGTGATGATGTGCCCACCTAAATTTTTTTTCGAAAGGCGTTTTAGCTTTGAAATTTTTGTTTCTTTGAAAACCAATCGAAAAGGAACGGAGTCGCCACGCCATTTTTGTTTTAAGGGCCAAAACTTTGAAAAATGCCCGAGATTAGAGATTTGGGATCGGAGGTCATGTTACACGCCGGGAAGGACGTTAGTGTGCACCCGGAATGCCTCGTAAAACGAGTTTTCCAAACTGAAAATCATTTGTGTGTGTGTGTGTGTGTTTTGGCCAAAATAATTTGAAACTCAGAAAAGTAAAAATTGGGATATCTTTTTAAGACTTTAAACTGATCCCATGATTTTTTGGAAGATTTTTGGATTGAGATTTGGTACTAAAAAGACCTTTTGAAGTTGAGAGTCACTTCTGCCAGAATGAAAAAGGCAGTGGACCTTTGATTTTGAAATGGATTCAAGGGTCTTAAAACTTCATAATCTGGATAAACTCAGAGAATGAAAGTTGTTCCAGACACCTTAAATAAGATTTGTGCGAAGGAATTTTCCATTTTGGAGAAGATTTGAGGGGTCAAAACCTTCTGGAAATCTCAGATATGCAATCTGGATTTCCAGAAGCTGATGAACTAGCCTCTAAAAGAAAATTTGAGAAGAGGAGTTTTACTCATCCAAAAAATAAAGTAAAAATATGTCTGGAAAGATATTGATGTTGGCTACAAAAAGTGTTTTGTAGTCAACACCAAATTCCAAGTTTATCTGTGTCCAAAAATTAAGACAATGGACTGGGATCTTGGAAAATTGCTACTGGACAGCAACTTCTCAAGAAAGAAAATATGATTTTAAGGGGGATTTTGCATCCATGCTTGTCCCCATTTCCCTAGGTTTTGGTTAGTGATCACTTGACATTTTAGTGGTGAATCAACTATACCAAACCATCCTTAAGTACATTAGGACCGGGCGGATCCAGGGAATTCCCGGAGGGGCAAGATTACAGGGGTTCGGGGCGGCGCCAGAAAATTTTTTTCGGGTCGGACAAGTAAAAAATGGGTCGGATCCATGAAAAACAAATAAATAAGGAAAAATGTCATAATATTTCATACACAAAATCATGTTCAAATTAGTTCAACAGAACGGGAAATAACCTAAACGAACAAAAAATACAATTGAAAACTTATCAATTTGTGAAGAAATTAAAATTAATCAAAACACATTTAAATTTGTAAACTCCATTCAAATTTGTAGAGAGAGAGAGAAATTACCGAGAGAGAGACGGCAGCGGCAAGGAGGAGAAGGAGCGGCGCGGCGGCGTCGAGGAGGAGGAGCGGCGGCGGACGGGGGCGGAGAGGGAGCGGCGCGGCCGGGGCGTCAAACGTTGGCTAGGGTTTTGGGAGGGAGCGATCTGTCGAGAGAGAGGTATTAACCTCTGTTTCTTTTTTAAATTACGGAATAACGTTTTTTTATTTTTTTATTAATCAAAACTAAAACGACGTAGTTTTAATAAGTGAGAAACTTATCAAAACTATGTCGTTTGATTACTTAAAAAAAAAAAAAAAAAAAAGGTTTCTTACTCGTCTTCTCCGGCAAAATCGTAAACTCCGGCCAAATTCCTAACTCCGGTGGGGGCAAAACAAAAAAAAAATAAAAAAATTCAGTGCTTTTTTCGCCGCCGGTGGGGGCAATTGACCCCACCTGCCCCCCCTGGATCCGCCCCTGATTAGGACTAAGTACTTCATTTGCTTGGGAAGGGGAATTTTATCCTTTGAAAATGAGATTTGATGCTTGAAAATGGTTTTTAGGGTTTTGAAAATGCATTTGCAAGAAAATAAGAACACATTGAAGAAAGTGTTGATCCTTGTAGAAGATCATCCATGGAGATGAACTTCCATGGTGATCTTCTTGGATCTAAGACAAGAAGAAGAATGAACTACATTTTGTAGTTTGAAAATGCATGCATGGATGAAAGATTTAGGGTAAGAAGAGGGAGATTATACCTATCTTCTTTGTATTTTGGGGCTTTGGCTTGAATATATGAGTGTTTGAGGCTTGAATGCAAGAGTGTTTGGGTTTGATTTGAGTGAGTGAAAGTTGGGAAGATTCAAGAGAAAAAGGTGACAATTCTTATAGAATTCTCACTGTTTTCTCGAGTATATTCGCCAAATACTGTGAATTATGTTCTTCTTTTTCTTTATTTTTGTGACTGGAGGGCTCAATTTATAGCCCTCTGAAAATTGCAATCATGTCCGCGCGGATAGGACTGCGGCGTCTGTTGTTCATTAAATGTTGCTCCAGGCTTTGGACAAGAGGAATAATCTTTTTTAAAATTCAAATTAACCAGCCAGATTATGTTTCCAGCCATTTCTTTTTTTGGTTTTTCTTATTTCTTTTGCTTTTTTGATTCCTTTTCTTGGTTTATCTTTTTTTGGCAATCCCTAATCTACCCTTGGTTGGTTAGAAATGTTAGAAATGTTAGGAATTGTTAGAAATGTTATAACTTTCGTTAATTTTCTAACGAAAATTCTAACAAGCTCAAATTTGAGCACTTACAATTGGTCAAGTTGCTAAACTAGTCTACCAAGCGTTTTCCAAACAATATTTAAAGTACTTCCCCAATTCCATTTTGATCACATAAGATACCATTGTGTAGCCAGAGTATTCTAATTTAATCTAGGTTAAAGAGATTTCATTTTGATTCTAGTTTGATTAGGTTTGAACAGCTCCAAAGTTGGTGCAATGTAACCAGGCAAGGGCACGACTCGTGCCCCAGGGCACGACTCGTGCCCCTTTGACCCTTCACTGAACCTGGCTTCCCCAACAAGGCACGACTTCCTCTTAACCAGGTCACGACTCGTGACTTCCACATGGCACGACTCGTGGTTACGAATTGGCCATGGGCACGACTCGTGCCTGTTTTCCTTAAGTTACTCAGAACGACTTGGCCTCCTAGGCACGACTCGTGCCACGGCCAGAAACAGGTACAACAGCAGCAATAATTCCATAACTCCAAGAAGACCAAATTTCCACCCAAGCTTCCCTTTTATTGATGAACCTAAAGGTTTACTAAATTTCATACTTCTCATACTAAGTCATTTAGACCCAAATGATGTAAACCTAGATCATTACCATATGATTTTCCACCCATTTCACTAACACATTTCAAATTACCCTTTTTAATCTAATCAATCCATCTTCTTACCCTTTTATCAACTTTCATGGACAATAACATACTTCACAACTTCATCCTAAATCATTTAAACCCTAAATGATATAAACCTAGATCATTTACCACATGATTTCCAACCCATTTTACTAACACATTTCAAATTAAATCTTCTAAAACTAACACCACCCATTTCTTACACTCTAAATCCCCTTAAATGAACCCTAACATCATTCTATGTCAATTTCCAATTTCTCAACTCCAAGAATAGTTCCAAAGCATTAAACAACCATCATATTAACAAGAACAACATTAAGAGTTCATGAGCATTTAATGAAGGGAAGGGTCATAATAACTCACCTTAGCAAATACAAGATGAAAATGAAGATTTTCTTGGCTTGATCAACTCTCCTAGTTGCCCCAAATTCAAAAGTGCACTTTGATTGGAAAATGGAGTAGAATTGGACTTAGTAGGATTCTTGGGAAGTAAGGCTTTCATGGGAGAATATCCATGGATGATTTGGGAAGAATAAAGAAGAAAATGAAGAAGAAAGAATAAAGAGGATGGAGGAGTATGGGGAGAGTATGGGTCTTTTGACTTATGTGAAAGAAGAGGAGTGAAATAAGGAGGAGGGCATGGCCCCCCATGCCATAAATAATTCAAGGCTTTCACAAAATAAACAATTTGGTCCTCTAAATTCCAAGGTAGTGAAATTAAACCCTTTATTCTAATTTTCCTTTGCCCACACATATTAACCTCATTTCCATTCTTTATTTATTTTCTATTTTTATAATTTCCCCGAAATGCTTTATCTAATGTCTCTTGCAGTCCTAAGATTTTAAAATCATTTTCCAACCATCTCATCTTAAAATAAGAATTTAAAGACATAAATTGAGCACATAAAATTAACATTAATATTAAAAGCATATAATATTTTATTAAAATTAGTGCCTAGGGTTAGGGTCGTTACAAGACCGGCAAACTGGCTGGTTTTTAACCGGTCAAAACTGGTCAACCGGTTTAACTGTAACTGGTTTTTCCAAGGTTTGGTTTCGGTTGGTGTATTTCAAAAATCGTGAACCGCTGGTTTTATGCTCGGCCGAGTCATGAGGGTTGCTCGATCGAGCAAGACATTTTTCAGTAAGTCCAACGGTCATGCTCGACCGAGTCATATGAGTTGCTCGGCCGAGGGGGTCATTTTCCAGTGTATATAACCGGTTATGCCTCATGCTCGGTCGAGTCATATGAGTTGCTCGGCCGAGCAGAACGCCAGAAATTAAAATAAAGGGTATGCTAGACCGAGCAACACCAAAGACTCGGCCGAGCAGATCCAAACCAGATAAATCGGCGGTTAACCGTTAAACCGTTAAAACCATATAACTGTCAAACCGTAACCGGTCTGGACGATTATCCGGTTCGATTTCGATTGAGAGATTTCAAGGTTTCAACCGGCTAACTGCCGGTTCAACCGAACCGGCCACCTCTAGGTTGGGGGAAGGGGGAGGGTCGGGTATGATAGGAGGCAAGGGTGGGGGACAGAGAGCAAGAAAGAAGGGTTATAACTAAGGAGTGTTAATTTGTAAGTTTGTATTTTACATTCTACCTTTTACTTTATTATTGATTTACACTTTGCATTTTTAATAATGGTTTAACTTTAATTTGTATTGATTTTCTATTTTACAATTAAAATTTATGTTACATACATATTTAACTGAAAAAATGAATGTTGTTAGCCCGAGGTACTTTTAACGAGCATAAAAAAAAGATGAGATATTATGTTTTCAACGAAACTGAGTTTAGATATGAAATTCAAACAATTCCTATAGTTCTGTCGGTCCATTATCTCGAATTGACGGCTCAATCTGCATGGGCCATTTCTTTTTATTATGCATATAAAAACGTGTGTGCATTTTTATTTTATTAAATGTGATAAATAATTAAGAATATAAAGAATTGGTTTGGGCTGGGTTTTTAAGATGGGCTTAACTTGCGTCCCCAACTGGAGATACCCAAATGTTCTCTTGGGTGCCATTGAAGATTAGCAAACCTGCCCAACCGGAATCCTGGAAGAGCTTTCCTATCCTATCCTGGGACCACTGGCAGATCCTGAATTCTTCGTTAGTTACTAGTTAGTGTGGGCCATATTTATTTAACGTTATAATCAACTATATTCGACAATAAGGCCCCATTTATTTCATCGTAAAATAACTCGTTTTCGTAAAATAACTCGTTTTTCGTTATTTGGTTGAGCCCCCGGAAAATATTTTCCGGAAAATAACTCATTTTTCGCTGTTTGGTTGTTTTTCGAAAAATGGAGAAAACGTTTTTCGAAAAACATTTTACGCCCTTCCTAATTAAAACGATTTACTGACTTTGTCCTAAGTAAAATATTTTACGAAAAATGGTGCCTTTTCATATACAACTCATATTTCACAAGGTACAACATTCTACTTCCTCATTCTAATAATAATAATAATAATAATAATAATAATAATAATAATAATAATAATGATAATAATAATAATAATAATAATAATAATAATAATAAAATAATAATAATAAATAATAATATTAATAATAATAATGATAATAAAAATAATAAAATAATAATAATAATAATAATAATAATAATAATAAATAAATAAATAAAAATAATAATAATATAATAATAATAAATAAAATAATAATAATAATAATAATAATAATAATAATAAAATTAATAATAATAATAAAAATTATTAATAATAATAATAATAATAATAACAAATAAAATAATAATAATAATAAATAAAAAAAAATAAAAAAAAAAAATAATAATAATAATAAATAAAAAATGAAATAATAATAATAATAATAAATAGTAAAATAATAATAATAAAATAATAATAATAATAATAATAAATAAAATAATAATAAGAAAATAATAATAATAAAAAATAATAATAATAATAATAATAAAATAATAATAATAATATAATAATAATAATAAAATAATAATAATAAAATAATAATAATAAAAAATAATAAAATAAAATAAAATAAAATAATAATAATAATAATAATAATAATAATAATAATAATAATAATAATAATAATAATAATAATAATAATAATAATAATAAAATAAAAAATAAAAAATATAATAATAATAATAATAATAATAATAATAATAATAATAATAATAATAATAAATAATAATAATAATAATAATAAAATAAAATAATAAAATAATAATAAAAAATAAAAAATAATATTAATAATATTAATAAAAAATAGTAATATTAATAATAATAAAAATAATAATAATAATAATAAAATAAAATTAAAAAATAAAACATTTTAAGCCCTTCCGAAAACATTTTACGCCCTACCTCCGTAAAACATTTTACAGGAAAACATTTTCCGGAAAACGTTTTCCAAAAAATGTTTTACGTCGAAACAAACGAAGCCTAATATTACAAAATTAAACATCAAAATAAAGAAAGTACATTGAAAAAAAAAAAGTTAAAATTTATTGCATTAACTTGTAGATGAAACCATGAAAATTTCAACCCCATATTACTTTAAAATCACTGTAAATGAAGTAATTCAAAATCAAAATAAAAATTTTGAATCAAATTTTGTGTCACCTTCACGTTTGCAAAGACTAGCTCAACAAAAAGAATCGTTGTTTAAGCGTTTAAGAACTTTAAAAAAGGGTCAAAGCAAGAGAGAGGGAGGGAGGAGGGGGGGGGGGGATAGACCGAGGATGCCAGAAGAGATGATTTTTAATCGTCATTATTGTCTTCACAAACTGTGAACTTGTATGTTGGTTTGTTCATGCATTGCGTGAGTGATTGCGTGTTTTTTTTTTTTTTTTTACTTTAGGTAAATTACTAATTTCCATCCTAATTAAATATTATTTTCACAAAATTTTGCTACAAAACGAATGTCATGTTCTTAAAAACTTCCTCTAAATATTTCTTTTATCAACATTTTTACTAATCTATTTTTACTTTCAAAAGTTAATGTTTAGAAAATGGATAAAAAAATATTTATACAACCTTTTCTTTTATATGTATGCAAATTAAACTTTTTTGATTATTTTTTTTAAAACATTCATTTTGATACTGAGGGGTATTAAAGATTGCTAGCTCATCAGAAAAAATGGCATTCTAATTCTAATCATTGAACTAGTACATCCCCGGAAAGTAGTCTATAGACATTATCGTCAGCAAACGTTAACGTTTTCTTCGATGCTTATGTAAGAAATAATAAACCTTTGCAATTGAACAAAATTATCTATACTCTATACTATACTCCCTCCGTCCCAGCGAAAGAGCCATTTATTTCCTTTTTGGGCGTCCCATTTAAAAAGCCACTTTCCCAAAAAGAAAACCTTAAATCACTATTCTCTCCACTCATTCTCTCTCCTACTTTACTTTTACACTCACAACATTCTCTTTCTTACATCACCTCCCACTCATTCTCTCTCCTATTTAATTTTTCATACTCACAACATTTAAACTTTTTCTCTTTCCTACATCACATTTCTTATTTTCCGTGCCGGACAATTTTTGTGGCTCTTTCGCCGGGACGGAGGGAGTATATAAAGGAAGCAAGTGGTAATTTTTTTGCCTTTGAGGGGTATTTTCGACTTTTCAGCTGATGGCAAAATGGCAAAAAATTGGACTTAAAGGACACGTGGCAAGCTTTGATTAGGCTGGAATTTAATTTTTTTTTTTTTTTGGAAATTTGGACAAGTGTTGTTCATTAAGTGGAGGGCATTTTGGACCTTTCCGGGGCGCGTGTTACACACGCGACGACAACGGCGCGTGAAGCCCGTTAAGAAGCTGAATTTTTTTGGTTTTTTTTTTTTTTTTTCCTAGGACACATGGCGTCTTCCTATTGGTTGGATGAATTTTGATTTTTTTTTTTTCCACCCATTTCTTTGACCTAAATTATTTTATAATAAATTAATTTTTTTAAAAAAAAAATTTACACCAAAATTCATAATTTTTTTTTCTCTTTAAATAGAGACTATTTTCATTTGATTTGGACACACAAAAAAAACTTTTATTTTAAATATTAATTTCTTAATTATACTTTATTAATTTTCCTTTTTAATTTTTCAATATGTTTATGTCAAAATTAATTTTGAAGAAAAAAAAATCTCTTTTTTAAATATAAATTTCTTGATTACCCTTTATTAATTTTAAATATATATATATATATATATATATATATATATATATATATATATATATATATATATATAGAGATAATTATAATAATAATAATAATTTAATTAATTATAAAAATAAAAGAATCTAAAATAAAGTAAAAGTGGTGGGGTATAGGATGATGAGTTGGGATGGTGTTGAATTTTTAAACAAAATCATTGTGTATTTATAAAGTATATAGGGTTATTTAATATAATAATAATCTATATATATATATATATATATATATATATATATATATATATATATATATATATATGGAATATTGATTTTGGTTTCCATTTAATAAGTGGGATGGGGTATTATGGTTATTTTGTTTATTTTAGTTCGATATATCAAATAATTTATTTAATTTTTTTAAAATAAATCTTTGAAGCATAGTAAATAAAGTATTAATAAAGTTGTCGATTTTTCTATTCGTCTCAAAAAATGGTGTATTTATAATATAGGAATTAATTTGATTGAAAAAAAGAAAAAATTAGTGAAGAAAATAAATAATATTTTTAGATAAAGAAATTATTATTTCAATTCATTTTATTTTTTTTATTTTTTTTAATGTGGGTAGGAAATGGTGTATGTACTCATTTTACTAAAACCTTGGTCTCAATTTTTTAAGTCTCCATATATATATTTGAACATACCAAAAGTGTCGAGTTGGACCAAACGAGTAAAGTCAGTCTGAAAGCCGACCTTGGTCTCCACATTCCCAATAAAGTTTGGTCCCGATCAAAGCGAGGCCCAAAGCCCGTCTCAGTATCAATCGACCAAGCCCGTGAGTCGAGGCCCACGAGGTCAGACGTAACTTAGTCCGACCTCGTGATCCATATTACAATTCGGGTACGAACCATGCTCTGCAGACGGTCGGGTCGACCATATCACGAGTGGCGACCTCGACCTAAATCAACAGTGACGACTTAACACTTGCCGGCTTATTTGGTTGAACAATCCTCATAACCACATCCCTACAAATCGGGAACCGTTATGGACGTGTTCCCAGCGTCAAGTAGCTTGCATACAATCTCGGAGCACATGTCGCCTCCCCCAAAATACACCACTCTTGTCTTTAAATACTTCATCACTACCAAACGGTGAAAGGTAAGCTGCCATTTTGTATTACGAGTTCATTATTCAATACATTTTGAGCTTTATACAAGCTGTTATCTTACTCTCGCCAGAGTGTCTTCGCAGGAGACACATCGGCTAGTCGTGGAGTTCTGTTTTCGGGTGAAGCCGGGTGATCAGTCTGCCACGTGGAGGAAGATTGATAAGCACATTTCTGCGGCATCGGTTTGGTTCCATTGCAGGAAACGTGCTTAAGCTTGACCTCGAAAAGTTCATGACTTCTGGCAATGGTAACCCCAAACGGGCATGTTGAAGATGCTTCGAAGAATTCATTGAGGTGAACAACAACACCAATACAAACGCAGGAAATCTCAATGTCAATGCGAAAACTTGAACTTGCCTCCTCCCCACCAAATCGTCCTCGTGGTAGAGCCAGCACGCTACTAGTGTCGTTGACAGGGGATTGCACGACACGAGGAGAGGGAAAAGGCATATGGATGGGCAAGAAGTTCCACCTCCTCCTAAGCGTCAGCTGGACGGTGAACATGGGAAGCTTGAGGGAAGGTCCCTCAATTAATCCCGTGAGCAAGAAGGAAATGATGTTAGAGCGAGCTCGAATCTTGGGCGACTTGATAGCCGTGGAGGAGCGGAAGCGAGCCGACGTACGCTCGAAAGGATTGCTCCCTCCCGAAGTCTCGACGGGCGGCGGGCCGGGAGTGCTAGGCCAAATGAAGGTATGGGGCGAGAATGGCGAGACGGGGATAGTTCGGCGAGCTCCTACAATTGTTCGTGTGCCGAGTAACGACTGAGGGCTAGCCTCGCGAAGCTTGAGGAAGCGGGGAGGCTCAATCGGTTTGAGGACTCGATTAACGGCCCAACGAAACAGGCATGTTTCCCGGCGCGAACGCGAGATCGGATCTCATAGAGACGAGGGAATGGGCATAGGTCGCTGTGAGAGGGGAAAGGCGCGGGTCGCCACATGGAGATAACGGGCGCGGTCGCCATCGAGTGTGAGGCGCGGGTCGCCTCAAAGTAACGAGCATAGATCTCCAATAAGATCGAAAGGACCAATTCCCATAGAGACGGGGAGGAGTAGACGGATAACTCCCCCGAAGTGAGGGCCGGAGGTCGAAATCTTGCTCCCCCTCGGGAGATGAAAGACCCGATGCCGGAGAATGGCTATTGATGAAAAAGAAGTTCGAGCAGGTGGGAGGAGGAAAAGAAGAAGGAGATTGGAAAGGTCGAACGAATTGACTTTGCTCTTCGACCTTTATCCAAAGAAATCGGAGATAGTCGACCTCCTCCTACCTTCGGGTTGCCTCTTACGGAGAAATATTCGGGGTCGACCAATGCTAGGAGTCATATAGCACATTTAGAAGCCACAATGTGTTTTGTCGCCAATGAGGACGACAATATGTGCAAAGCTCTCCTAAGCACACTGGGGGCGGCTTTAACTTGGTTCAACGGTTTGGGCTGCTTTGGAAGTATCACCACTTGGACTTGCTTCGGGACAAAGTTTTGGATCGCTTCTCATTGCGGGAGCTCGTAAGGTCACTCACCGTCTGAATAACTTGGTGCGGGGTAAGAATGAAAGCTCGATGAGCTATTTCACCAAGTTCAAAGAAATGGTTGATAAGATAGAGGAAGACCTCGGCCGATAGGGAAGTCATCAAGCGCCG
Organism: Adenophora triphylla var. japonica; assembly: GCA_022495995.1. Lineage (NCBI taxonomy): Eukaryota > Viridiplantae > Streptophyta > Magnoliopsida > Asterales > Campanulaceae > Adenophora > Adenophora triphylla. The sequence continues at coordinate 64,213 of JAFEMH010007511.1, read as the reverse complement.
AGAAACGGTATTTCCTCGGCGGACATGGATTACGAGCTCACCGGTTCGTACGGTAACGACTCGACGGGAGTTGTTTGAGAAGGTATACAATGTCGCCCTTCTTGAAGAGAGGAAAGAAAGAAGAATGGTAAGAGCCCCAAGGTTGAAGTCACCGATGATAAAAAGGACTCCAACAAGAATGGGGGAACAATAAAAATGGAAAGAACAAAACTAGGGCAACAGAGAAGGTGCAGAAGCTTTCAGCTCCGCTTACGGTGAGTCGGGGCGAGATTATGAATGCTTTGTCGGCGCCGCTCCTCCAGTCCCAATGAATCCAGGCAACAAGTTTAGGAGGGACAACAGCAAATGCTGCGACTACCACAAAGACACTTTGGTCATCTCACGAGAGGATTGCTTAGGATTAAAGCGTATCATCCAGAGAATGGTCGACCGGGGAGACTCGAAGCTTATGTGAAGAGACCTCAAGTGGAGGAGGTGAGCGGCCGGCGGGAGGCAACAAGGACCTAGGCGCCTGGGCGAACTTGGGGGTCATGTTGAACAATGGCGAGCAACACGGCCTCAAGCACAAGATATTCCGGCTCAATAAGGCCCCACGTGTGCCTCCCGAGGAGAGAAGTCGAGATGAAGCGATCGGCTTCTACCCCATGAATTGGCAACTAATATGGCGGCTAGGGAGCAAGTTCTCGTCATCCCAGGTCTCATTGATGGATGTACGACGAGCAGACTCTTAGTCGACACGGGGGCCTGCAAGGATATTTTGTTTTACAAAACTTTCAAGGAGATGGGTCTTAATGACGAACAGTTGGAGAGATATGATGGCAGGTTGGAGGGCTTCACCAACCATCGAGTTGATGCAAAAGGCAAGATAGAGCTCGATGTCGACCTAGGCCAGCACCCCCTCAGGGTTGTCTCGAAGGTACAATTTATCGTAATTGATGTAAATAGTGACTATGCCGCCATCCTTGGAATTCCTGGACAGGTCGTTCTTGGAATGGTAGCATCAATTCCTCACCAGCGAGTAAAGTTCCCCACACCTGCTGGTAGGGATGGCAATTTTACCGAACCCGATCCGTTTCGAAGGCGATCCGATCCGAAAAATTCGGATTTGGCAGAAATTTTTCCGATCCGATCGGATTTCGGATCGGGTTCGGTTTATGGTGTGATCCGATCCGAACCCGATCCGATCCGATCCGAAATGCATTCGACCCGAAATCCGATCCGATCCGATCCGTTTTATTAGGGTTTTGATTTTCAATTATACCCCTCATGTTTTGTTAAATTTACATTTAAGTCTTTATATATAAAGAAAAATCTATTTTTTTTTTCATTCATTCCCCTCTCACTCTCTCTCTCTACGAGCTCTCAGCGCCTCACTCCTTTCTCTCTCTAGACGGCGACATCTCCTCTCGTCCCTCACAGACCAATCCCTCTCCTCCAAATCCCACCTTCTCTCCTTGATCTCCGACCAAGACAGAGGCCTCAAAACCCAATCAAACCCTCAAAAGCTCTCCCAAATCGTCCAATCCATCGATGCCATGGCCGTTACGGGTCGCGATATAGTGACCACGGTCAATCTCTTTCCGGTACTTGGAGGTTCTTTGTGGACTACCGAGAAAGAACGACTTTTCATAATCAAGAATGCGGGTTCTTTGGAACCAAAGGCAGGATGTTTTGCAAGTGATTGATGTCGAGAATCGGAGTTTGAATAATGTAATTACTTTTCCGCTTTGATGGGGTTTTCTTTGTCCGGTCCGGTATCGAGATTGCATCGGCCTGAAGAGTTGATTTTAGGTATGTTTTCACTTTCTCGAAATGAATTAGGGTTTTGGGGATTTCATTTAATTTTTAATTAGTACGCCAAAATACTTAAAACAATATTCAGTCTTGAGTAACTGAAGTCTTTGAGGCCTCATGTTTTGCTTGATTTGTTCTTTCATCCCTAGTCTGATCTGATGTTTGCTATTTTAATTTTTTTTTTTTTGAAATGACTCGGATCGGATCGGAGCTCGGATCGGGGCTCGAATCGTAAACATTCGGATCGGATCGGATTCGGATCAGGGCTTAATGTGTTCGGATCGGATTCGGATCAGGGCTGATCCGATCCGATCCGATCCGATTGCCATCCCTGCCTGCTGGAGTGGGTTGCGTACAAGGAACAGCTCGTGCTTATTTGGATCATGTTCTAAGAGAAAGAAAGAAAAGGGAGCTAGAGATTGAGACTGCTGATGGTTACTTGAAGCTGTCCCAGTCAGTCACCAAAACTACCCGATTGTCAACAATCACCGACGTGGAAGAGTCGACCTATCACTCAAATGACGAGGTCATGCTTGAGTCGACACGTCGCTCTAACACCACTGAGGTCGATTCAGATGTAGTTATGGTCGGCCAAGTCATCGTAGGCAACCTATGCCTCCAGCTCGACAATAACTCGGGGGCCACCACCACCACCAGCGAGGTTGCAGACAAGTTAGATGATATGATAGCAGGAGAAGCTCCACATCTGAAGGCCGAGGAGAGACAAAGGGTCAAGGAGATAATCATTGAGACTCTACAATTCAGGGATGGACCAGAGCTAGAAGCTGTGGATGAGTTAGAATCAGTAATCACCAACTTTTCCTACCCCGACCAAAAAATTCGGATTGGGAAGCGGCTATCGGTTGAGGAACGAGCGAGAAATCATCGAGCTACTCAAGGAAAGTAATGATGTCTTCGCATGGAGGGTAGAGGACATGAGGGAATCAAGGAAGAGGTCGCTGTTCGCGAGACTTGAAGTCAACCCGACCATAAAGCCTAGACCCCAAAAGTTGAGAAGTTTTGCTCGCGACAAGGAAGAGGCTATCAAAGCTGAGGTACAAAAACTTTTGAGTGCAGGGATAATCAAGGAGGCCACTCATACAACGTGGTTGGCCAACGTGGTCATGGTGAAGAAATCGAATGGCAAGTGGCGGATGTGTGTCGACTTCACTACTCTCAATCTAGCTTGCCCAAAGGATAGCTATCCTCTTCCTAGAATTGACAAGCTTGTTGATTCCATCGCTGGCCACTCTACTCTCAGTTTCCTGGATGCTTACTCGGGATACCACCAGATAAAGATGCACGAGGATGACGTTGTGAAGACGGCGTTTCAAGCAGCTGGAGGCATTTACTGCTATAACATGATGCCATTTGGCTTTAAAAATGCAGGAGCTACCTATCAAAGAATGGTGAACAAGGTCTTTGCCTCACAAATTGGTCGAAATATGGAGGCTTACGTTGACGACATGGTCATTAAAACTAAGATCGGGAGTCACGTAGTCGACACGAAGGAGACGTTCGCCAATTTGAGAGCAAACGACATGAAAGCTCAACCCAGCAAGTGTGTGTTTGGTGTAGGCCTGGAAAGTTCCTTGGATTTATGGTATCTCAAAGAGGCATAGAGGCTAATCCGAGAAAAATCAAGGCTTTAGTCGACATGAAGGCTCCCACCACTATCAAAAGAGGTGCGGCGACTTAATGGAAGGGTAGCGGCTCTTGGTCGCTTCATATCAAAGTCACGAAAGGTCTCTCCCCTTCTTCAAAGCATTGAGGGGACGAAAAGTTTTAGTGGACGACCGAATGTCATTCGTCGTTCCAACAGTGAAGGATTACCTCGCTACTCCACCTCTCTGAGTAGCCCGACCACCGGTGAAACTTTGTTTGTGTATTTATCCGTGGGAGATAAATCGGTGGCGGCGGTTTTGGTTAGAGAAGATGAGGGTTTCAAAAGCCGGTATACTACATCGGCAAGGCTCTATCGAGATGTGGAGAGCGAGATGCTACAATCTTTGAGAAGGTCGCCTATGCCCTAGTCGTGGCTTCAAGGAAGGCTGCGAGCTTATTTTCTCAGCTCATCCAATTGTGGTTCTTACAAATGCTCCTCTAAGAAAAATTCTTCACAGTAGGAGAGTTCGGTCGACTTCTCGGTGGTCAATTGCCCTCTTGAATTTGACATTGAGTATCGACCTCGAAAGGCGTTGAAGGCTCAAGCTCTAGCCGACTTCTTGGTCGAGCTTACGTTCACCAAGGAAGACGACGAGCAGCGAGCTCCAAAAGAAAAGGCTAAAGGGAAGGAGTTAGAGTCCCAGGTCGCCATCAACTTACCCGACGATTGTTGGAAGGTCTATTCAGACGGATCAGCGACCAAGAATAGCAGTGGAGCTGGGATAGTGCTAATCGAGCCAGAGTCTGGAACCGTGTATGAAGAATCACTAAGGTTCAAATTTGATGCTTCCAACAACCAAGCCGAATATGAGGCTTTAATCGCAGCTATTGAGTACGCCAAGTGTTTTGGAGCTACTAAGATCATGGCCTACTGTGATTCACAATTGATAGTTAACCAAGTCAGAGGCGAGTACGAGGTACTTAGCTCCACACTGATTAAATACTGCGACCTGGTGAAGGAACTGATAAAAGATTTGGAATTCTGGGAGATTCAAAGAATTGGACGAGAGGACAATGAGCTAGCTGACCTCCTCTCGAAGTTAGCCACTTCGGATGAACCACATGATGAACCTATCTCCTTCCTCGAAAGTCCAGCCTATGAAAGAGTAAAAATTCAATGCATAGATGATCCCTCAAGAAATTGGACTCAGGAGAAGTGTTGGATCGAAGAAATGAAGGCATACATAGAAAGTGGAGAGAGCTTTGCCCGGATGACGAGAAGAAGGCTCGAGCTATCAAAAGAAAGCTCCAAGGTATGTCATTCAAGGAGGCGACACATTTCGGAAGATCTTATACTCGACCATTATTAAAGTGCATCCACCTCGAGGTCGCCCTATTGATACACGAGGTACATAGTGGAATTTGTGGTGGACACCCGGGGGCCAGGACTCTTGCTGACAAGTTAATCACGTTGGGATACTACTGGCCACACATGAGAGCTGACACTCACAACTTTGTTCAGCAATGTGATCAATGCCAAAGGTTTGCCAACCTTCCCCACGTGTGCCTCTGTGAAGCAGACTCTGTGATCGCGGCTTGGCCATTTGACATGTGGGGCGTCGACACGATTGGACCCTTCCCTCCCGCCCGAGGAAACTGCAAGTATGTGATCGTCGCCATAGATTACTTCACTAAATGGGTTGAGGCCAAACCATTAGCTCGCATCACAGAGGAAAATGCTATCAACTTTATTCATGACTTCATTTGGTGCCGGTTTGGTTTTCCTCGAGCTATAGTGTCCGATAATGGTTTCTGGAGTTCTCCCGAGACTTTCGAAGCGAGAGATGAAGCGAGTTGGAATCAAACATTGGAAATCTTTTTGTCGCCTATCCTCAAGGAAATGGGCAAGCCGAGGCAAAGAAATAAGCTTGTTCTATCTTCGCTCAAGGCCGGGCTCGTAGGTCGACGAAACAATTGGTTGGACGAACTCCCCCTTGCTCTTTGGGCGGTTCGACCTGCAAACCACTCGGGGGCCTACGGGGGAAACCCCTTTTGCTCTTACGTATGGGTCAGAGGCCATGGGCACTCCGCCGAGCTCAAAGATTCCCCACTGCTAGAGTGACTTTCTTCAATCAAGAGCAAAATGATACCAATAGATTGATCGACCTGGATCTAGTCGACGAGAAGCGAGAAACAGCCTACCTCCGAATGGTCAATTACAAGCAGCGAACTAAGAGCTACCACGACAAGAGGGTCAAGGCAAGGTCTTTCCAAGTTGGAGATTATGTATTGAGAAAGATTGAGGCAACGGGTAGAAGGACCCAGCAGAACAAGCTATCTCCTAACTGGGAAGGTCCCTATATAGTCACTCGAGTCGTCAAGGAAGGAACCTACATGATAGCTCATCCTGAAGGTGACGAGTTGAAACATCCTTGGCATGCTACTCACCTCATCAAATACTACTTCTAGTTTTCAATTTCAAAGTTCAAGTTTCATAAAGCTAGTTTCAAATTGATGTAAGCATGATTCCTACTTCAATGAAAAGAGCAGTTTATTCGATCAAACATAGTGTTACATTAATATCAACAAGCTCGACTCTTAGTCAGCTTCGTTCTAACAAGCTCGATTCTTAATCAGCTTTGTTTATTTGACAAGTCCGACTCTTAGTCGACTTCGTTCTAACGAGCTCGACTCTTAGTCAGTTCATCTTAGCTCGACTCTTAGTCAGCTTCACCCTAACAAGCTCGACTCTTAGTCAGCTTCGTTCTAACAAGCTCGATTCTTAATCGGCTTTGTTCACTTAACAAGTCCGACTCTTAGTCGACTTAGTTCTAACAAACTCGACTCTTAGTCAGCTTCGTTCTAACAAGCTCGATTCTTAATCAGCTTTGTTTATTTGTCAAGTCCGACTCTTGATGGAGCTTCGTTTCTAACGAGCTCGACTCTTGAGATGGCCTCATCTTAGCTCGACTCTTAGTCGGCCTTCACCCCCTAACAAGCTCGACTTCTGCCGTCGGCTTCGTTCTAACAAGCTCGATTCTTAATCAGCTTTGTTCACCTAACAAGTCCGACTCTTAGTCGACTTAGTTCTAACAAACTCGACTCTTGGTAGTCCGGCTGATGCCATTTGTAGTTTATTTCTTAATCAGCTTTGCCTATTCAACAAGTATGATTCCTAATCAACTTGTCCTAATTAACTCGACCCGGGTCGAGTTTCAATAGTATGAACCAGAATGTTCACCTTAAGGTCAATCTCGTTCACAAAAAAGATAACCAAGTCTGAGGTCGACTAAACCAACAAGATCAAGTCGCCTCTAGGCTCAAGTTGACTCATCTATGTTATCTACATCTAGCTCGACATACAATATGGAATGAAAACATGCAACATTCTGAGAATAAAAAGTCATCTATGATAAAAATAAGTCTCCCAAAACGGGCTAAGACTTAGACAAAATAAATTTACAAGAGTATCTTGCCTCCCAAAAAATAGGGCCAATGCATTCAAATATTCAAGGAATCAAAAGAGCAAAAATTGTTGTTTGGAGCTTGTTAATTACAAATTCAACTAAATAATTTAAGAGTCCTGGCCGACATCAGCTTGGTCGTCAATGGAAGCTCGACCTTCACCATCTTCTTGTTGCTGGGGCTCTAGGGGCTTACCCGATTCAGAATATGTCTGCTCAGTTTCAACCTCCATGGCTTCAAAGATCGCCGAGTTCCGCCAAGACCACATCAAAATTTCTATCAAGGACGGGGGAGCTTCCCACTTCTCGCAGATGATCCTCCTCATCCTCTTGGGCAATGAAAGCTAGATCGTTTTCAAGGTAAGGAACGAGCGAGTGACCACCACGAGCCGTCATATCATATTGGGACTCGAGAAACCAACGAGCTAATTGCTCGATGGTAACCGTAGCCGTTGGATCTACAAGCGCACGACGGCCATGTGTCTTTTGCCGACCTCAAGAAAATCTTGGGCCTTAGACACTATGGCATCATAGTACTCGTCCCTGCCTTGAACTTCTCAACCGCGGCTTCAGAGGCATCCTTAGCAGTTTTCTCAATAGCAACCTTGTGGTCTTTCTGACTCTTCTCTCTCTCAAGTCGATGTTGTTCATGCAACTCGAGCAAGAAGGCATCCTTCTCCTTTAGAAGTTTGTTAATAGTGGCCAGCTCAGTCTTGGCCTTCCCCAGTTCTTTCTTCTCAAGACCCTCTCAGCCTCCACTTCCTTGAGTTTGGACTCTGCAGCCTCAAGGTCGGACAGAGCCTTGGTCTTCACCGCTTCGTTGGCTTCATACGAATTGTCCAAGTCGTTATACTTCTCTTTCCATTCCGCAAGCTCTTGAACCTTTTTGGAATAATCACGAAGGGCTTGTCTCTCCCTCTCAATGGAGGCTCTCCAAGAGCTCTTGGCTTGCTCAATCATTGTAAGATTCTGCATTCCAAAGGAAACAAAGAAGTGTTAGCTCGTGATTCAAGTGGATCGAGTAAAGGAGCAGACGACTAAAATAAAAGAGAAAGTGAGAAGTTACCTCGCAATGAGCCAGCCCAGACCGAGCTGAGAATTCCTCGGGTGTCATGCCCTTATCAGCCAAGTGAGCTAGCAGACCCACATCCACCGCTCTTCTCACAATCACCTGGCCCAAGTTCATGTCTAGGTAGCTGCGACTCAGGCAATTAACTCCTTCAAGAGAGGGAACATCACTCACCTCTCGCATCCTTTCTTCAATGGATTCTTGGTTGGGATAAGAAGAAGGTGGAGGAGGTGGAAGCGGTTGGCTCGATGAAACAAAGATTCCCCTTGTCGGATCGCAACCTCTTAGTCCTCGAGGTTGATCATCAACTTCGTTTCCATGACGTCGTCATCAATGTTTACGACATCCAAGGGACTAGTTCCTCGCTCCGACAAAGACGGAGGTCCCTACATTGACATCGGCGGTTGGGTCGGAGCTCACATCGGGCTGCCGCGATTTGTTGGATTCATTACCCTCCTCCCACGCTCACGGTATGACCGCCGCTCAACAAAGGATCTTCTTCATCTACCCCTTCCATTGGCACCATCCCAATATTGTCTTTGGAAGCCGATCGGTCCTTAACGCGGCTTCCCTCTGCCTGTGAGCACGAGCATTAGCCTTCCCATGGTCCTTCCTCGCTTTCTTCTTGTCAGAAACGCCAACGATTCGAACCATGTTAGCTTCTTGCTCAGGAGTCAGAACTGCAACAAAATCAAAACAACAAAGTGTTAGATCGACATATGAAAGTTCTACATACGAGCACAAGTTCTATGTACGAGCAAACTATGTACGACTCAATTATCTTATACACAAGTTAACAAATGACGAGCTAAGAAAGGGACACAATACAAATGGTCTATCATATTGTCAGATCGACAAGCAGGCAATAGACGAGTAAAGGGTTGCAGAACAAGATCTTACCACCGGCATGCTCCCCGTTATCCTTGCAGTAGTTTTCTGTCTTCTTGCAACGCTGGCACAAATTTCCAAACCTCCCCAGAGAATGAGTAACCCAGTCGGGATATATTTGTCCTCTCAACACAGGGACAAGGGGCTCTACCACTCCATCTCCGTGACATCATCCCACTGGACGAAGTTATACACAGTGGTGGCAGACTCTCCCAGCCTAATGGGTCTTCTCTCGACTAAGCGACACAAAGCCCTATACAAGTTAAGATGCCAGGTCGGCTCCCAATAGTTCCCCTCATCTATGGTTTTTGTTTCATCATTGGGCAATGGGAATTCCCATCCTAATCTACTCTCTACCACAACAACATGCGAGTTCCAGCCACTATGCTTACTTGGGAGGTTGGTGAAGAGATTGGGAGATTTAGGTTTAGAGGGGGTACTGATGCTCAGGTCCTCTCCACTATACTTTATACTGAAAAATTCTTTGAACACTCTCATACAAGGTTCATACCCTAAGAATCTGCACACCATAGCAAAGCACACAAGGACCCTACAAGTATTAGCTCCGAGCTGAAGGGGAAGAGCATTGGCACATTCTAAAAACTCGTTTATGAAGGGATCAAGAGGCAACCTGAGGCCAGCTACAAATTGACCATAGAAGAAGGCTACCCTAGTGGCATCCCTAGTAAATGACGACCTAAACAACTTCATAAACTCCCTCTGAGTATAAATGGTCACCCTATAATCTTCCTTACTTACCTCACAGAAATCCCAAATCATGCTATACCTAGAGGCGGAGTTCTTCTTTCCGCGTAATGGCCCTTGGGGAACATAACCCCTCTCATTCTTTCTGGCATGGTCAGTATCGTCAAATGCATCAACGATTACGGGTCCAGAGGAAGTAGATGCTGTAGCTCCGCCTTGAGTTGCCATATACGTACAAGAAGAAGGAGAAACAGGGAGTCGGGCCTATGAATAATTTCGATCGACCTATTTAAGGGCGACCTAGACTCCCCTGGAAAGCCTATCCTATTCCTAAGAAAGGAGGGTTTGAGGACATCCCTAACATAGAACAAAGTAAGATGGTCGAGCAGTTCATGGAATAGATGGAAAGTGACGACATTTGAATCATCAACTACCAGGTTTTCAACGCCCCTACAATGGGCAAACCTATCTCACTAAAATTTAATTCCCACTTGGTTAAAATGGAGGCACATTCATCCAAAGACAGGTTATCTCCACTCACCGTTCACATTCTTGTAAACCCTACGGTTAACGGTGCGGTACCCATACCAAGCTCCCGGCTCGCTACTAAAGGTTCTAGCCATGGCGTAAATCAAAGATAGAACGAAATTAAAGCTCTAAAGGAAGAATGGGAGAGAAATACCTTTGTAAATGTCGGAATAGGAAGTCATTGCCGAAGATGGAAGCCCAATTTAACTCAATCGCTTCTTCGCTATTTTCACGGAGATTCTCAAGAGCTTGAAAACGGTAAAAGTTCTAAACGAAGGAGGATTTTGCTATTTATATTTTCCTAAAATTGGAAAGGGAAAGGAAAATCGAAATTAATTTTCCAAAATTAAAACCGGCGGTTTCCGAGAAGGAGTTCCAAGAGTCAGAATTGCAATCATTACTAAAACCGGCGCTCCTTCATCTCCTACCGTTCATCGCCAACGATCAGGATGTTGCCACGTCATCATAGTCGACCTACTTCAAAGACTAGTATCGACCTGCGAGTAAAGCAATTTTTGGCAAAGAAATCTTCTTAACTTCCAAGTCGACGAAGTCAACTCGAAAGTTGGGGTCCACTGAACATACCAAAAGTGTCGAGTTGGACCAAACGAGTAAAGTCCAATTACCGGCTGACCTTGGTCTCCACATTCCCAATAAGTGGTCCAATCAAAACAAGGCCCAAAGCCCATCTCAAGTATCAATCGACCAAGCCCACGGTCCGACCCACAGGTCCCGACGTAACTTAGTCCGACCTCATGATCCATATTACAATTCGGGTACGAACCATGCTCTACCCGACAGTCAGGTCGACCATATCACGAGTGGCGACCTCGACCTAAATCAATAAGTGACGACTTAACACTTGCCGGCTTATTTGGTTGAACAATCCTCATAACCACATCCCTACAAATCAGGAACCGTTATGGACATGTTCCCACGTCCAAGTAACTGCCGCTACAATCTCGGAGCACATGTCGCCTCCCCCAAAAATACACCACTCTTGTCTTTAAATACTTCATCACTACCAAACGGTGAAAGGTAAGCGCCATTTTGTGATTCGAGTTCATTATTCAATACATTTTGAGCTTTATACAACTGTTATCTTACTCTCACGCCCGAGTGTCTTCGCCGGAGACACATCCGGCTAGTCGTGGGTTCTGTTTTCAGGTCAAGAAGCCAGGTGATCAGTCCTGCCACGTGGAGGAAGATTGATAAGCACATTTCCTGCAGCATCAGTTTTAAAATGGGTCATTCGTTCATTTTAAGATATATTGAGTAGTAAATGTTGTCTCTATAGTTGCTCTTTATACTAATCAATGTTTCATCTACTTTGCAATTTAAATAATTTTATAGCTCCCTTCATCCTAGAATGAGTTATTTTTTTTTTTTTATAAATAATTAGTTCTTATTTTGAAAAAATCAAAAATTTGCCATGAAGAATTATATGTCGCTACATCCAGAGTTAAAAGGTAAATTATTTTAAATATTGATATGTAATGATGAAAATACTTACCACTTTGATGTTTGTATTAACAATATAGTATTCAAGAACGTTTTCACAATATATAAAACAACGCGCTTTTCTGTTTGCTTTATTTTAATTGTCGTCTTTTGAGCATACAGTTTGGGTAACTCAGAAGCATTTTCTCAAAGTATTATTTGTTGTAAACATTAAAAAAATGGGATATCGGTTCAAATAATAATAAAAAAAATAATTGGATATATGTAGAGTTTTACAGGGGAGGAGGGTCAATTTACCCCCTTGCGTTGTTGGCTCTGTTCATATATATATATATATATATATATATATATATATATATATATATATATATATATATATATATATATATATATATATATATATATATATCTAAAGTAATATAAAAGGAGCACAGCCTTGAAGCCAAAAACGAGGGGCATTTTCGTAATTTCCCTCGGTGGCATTTTGGCAATACACAAGGCGGAGAGGATACATGTCAAGCTGTCATTGGCGCGTGCGTCACACGCGTCGACAAAGGCGCGTTTGACGCGTTATGGTTTTTTTTTTTTAAAGCGACACGTGTTGCACTCTGATTGGATCGTTTTATTTCAGATTTTTATTTTTCTTCCCCTTTTTCCGACCTCAATTATTTTATAAAAAAAAAAATTTAAAAATGTGTACACCAAAATTCATAATTTTTTTTCTCTTTAATTAGATACTAATTTCATTTAATTTGGAAACAAAAAAAAAACACTCATTCTTAAATATAAATTTCTTAATTATCCTTTCTTTATTTTTTTTTTAATTTTTCAATATCTTTGTTTTGAAAATTAATTAAGTTTGCAGTATATTTTTTTATTATAAATGATGATAATAATAATCATAATTTTACTTTTTAAATATAAATTATTGTTTGTAATGTTAGTTCCTTCGTTTCAAAATTTGACATTAATTTTTAAACATATTAAGTAATATTGTATAAAATATTCCTTTTGACGAATATATTAATTTATTTTTTTACCCGAAGTAGTATTATTTTGTAAAAATTAATGTTTATAATGTTCGTGTCTTCGTGTCAAAAAATAAATATTAGTTTTTGAGCCAAGTAAATTCATTGAGGCAAAGGAAGTAATTTTTTTTTTTGATATAGAAAGTAGTATTAATTATGGGATGAAAGTAATATTCATTTTTTGAATTGAAGGAATTTATTTTTGTTAAAAAGTAGAATTTTTTTATGTCCAAAAAAAAATGAACATTGCTTCTTTCGTCTCAATGAACATTTTAAAAAATAATACTACTTTATTCTTCTAAAAAATTAATGTAATATTTTTAGACGAAGACACTAACATTACAAACATTAATTGCAGAGGCGAATGAAGTAGTATTATTTTTTAAAATATTCATTGGGCTGAAGGAAACAATGCTCATTTTTTTTGGAAAAAAATTGTAGTATTATTTTTGGGTTATTCATTTCGAATAGAAAGTAATATTCATTTTTGAAATATTGTAATGTTAGTGCCTTCGTTTCAAAATATGACATTATTTTTTTAAACAACTTAAGTAATATTTTATAAAATATTCATTGGGATGAAGATAGTATTTTATTTTTTTTATCCGAAGTAGTATTATTTTGATAAAATTAATCTTCATAATGTTTGTATCTTCGTGTGTCAAAAAATAAATATTGTTTTTTGAGACAAGTAAATTCATTGAGGCAATATAATTTTCAAAGAATTGTTTTACAATGTCAAACATCTCTATTTTCTTTTGTATTTGTTTCGATTTCGATCAGTTATGCGTTAATAACTGTCCGTGCATCGCACGGGGGTACTGCTAGTTGTGTAGTATAAGAAACTAGTACATGATCGTGTTAAAAGATACGTGTTTTTTTTTTAATTATTTTTTTTTTAAATTAAGGGGAAAATGGAAAAGGGACAAATGTATAAGGGCAAAATGGAAAATTCGCCGCTTGATACTGTTCATTCAACTGTAGATAGTAGATGTCTTATTTATACTATAGATACTCCCTCCGTCCCAGTCGAAGTGTCCTAAAATTAATCATGCACAAAAATTAAGGAATTAATATATATAATGTAAAAAGTGTATAGTGAAATAAATGTTGTGAGTGTGAAAAGTGATGTAGAAAAGAGAAAGTAGGGTAGAGAATATTGTGAGTATGACAAGTGGGTCCCACAAATAAAAAAGTAATAAAAAAAATCATTTTTTGGGTTGGGACATTTTAAATGGAACACCCAAAAAGGAAAGTTGGGACACTTCGGCTGGGACGGAGGGAGTAATAAACCTTCGGAAATTCCTTTGAAGTGCCTGAGTTTCAGTAAATTTCAGAACAGTCCTGGTTTCTGATAATTGCTATTTGGTCACTAATAGCTCAGAATTTATAGATTGGTCACTACATTATTCAAATATCTACACATCAGTCCTTACTCTTTCACATAATTGTCCATTAAAGTTCTGTTTCTCCCTCTTTATTCTAGATTGAGCACATAATCATCATAAACACCAAAAACACTGAATCAAATAACAAAAATTTGAGAAGTAAACAATAATTAAGCCTAAAATACTCAATAAGATGAGTAAAAACTCATATATCGGATGACAAGTCAACCACATCTCAAAAAAGGCGAACAAATTTCCATACCGTCAAGTTACTTAATAATTTTAAGACCAACACCTTTGATTTTGATTTTGACAAAATCTTGAAAAACAATTAATGTCAAAACGTTTGTAAAAATGACCAACTAGATATAAATTTAAGTGCAAATATAGATTTAGTGAGAAATTAATTACTTTCATTCATTAAATTTCAAAAAGTACTTGCTCCATACTAAAGAAGAGTTTTAGACTTCGAAACTTTTAGAAAAAGAAGGATTCTTTTAGCGTAAAATCTAGGGAGAATCTCCATAAGTTATGGAGAAACGGGTTACGGATATCCAGAAGCTATTGAAAGGATATCCAGAAACTTTTTGCATTGGCCATGACCTTGTCCATGGTTACTTCTGGATATCAGTCTCAAAGGTTCTGGATATCCAGAACCCTTTGAAAGGATATCCAGAAGCTTATGAAAGTGATATCCAGAAACCTTCAAAATGATATCCCGAAACTTTCAAAATGTTTACGGATATTCATTTGATGGTTTCGGATATACATTCGAAGGTTTACGGATATCCCGAAACCTTCAATAAGCATTTTAAGGTCTTGGCCTTGGATTTGGCTTCAAATATGTTTCTCGGATATTCATTTGATGGTTTTACGGATATACATTTGAAGGTTTATGGATATCCGAAAACCTTCAATAAGCAATTTCGGTCTTGGCCTTGGATTTGGCTTCAAATCTATTTTTTCGGATATCCACCCAAAGGCTTACGGATATCCGTTCCAAAGCTTTCGGATATCCAGAACCCTTTGAGACTGATATCCAGAAATTTTTTTCTGGCTATCAAATCCATTGCTTCTGGCTATTAAGAACGCGTTTCTCCATAGTTATGGAGAAACGCGTTTCTCAGCAGACCTACTCTTCTTTTAGTGAGATGAACGCAAATTTTTCGCGGGTTTGAGTTTTTATCGAAGTTACCAAATACTTCCTCCGTCTCGTAACAAGTGACACAGTTACTGTTTTGCACGGGAATTAAGAAAAAAGTGAAAAGGTTGATGTGTTGTGAGTGTAGATAGTTGAGTAGGAGAGAGAATGAGTGAAGAGAATAGTAAATTATAATGGTGTTGTGAGTATTAAAATAATGTAGGAGAGAGAATGAGTGGAGGGAATAGTAAAGATTCTTTGCCATTTTAGAAAGTGTGACTTATTAGTGGGACGCCCAAAATGACAAAGTGTGTCACTTGTTGTGGGACGGAGGGAGTATAACTCATATATATAGTGCAGAATTTGGATGCACTTTATTTGTCATGCTTGCCTATTAAAAATGATTGAGTCAAAATTGCGGATTAGGAAAAATGTAGAAAAACAAATTATTATGATTTTCTCAAAACATGAATTCTCATTAATCAATTTGTGAATATATATGTTACAATATAAACTCTGGGCTGAAGAGTTCTATGTTGAAAAGGAAATTAACAAAACTAAAGCTAATCAACCAAGGAAACAATGAGAAAAGGAAATTAAATTTTCGTCAGATCTGCTCCTGGGCGGTCGCCCACTTCAGCTGGGCGGTCGCCCACATGTACAGAGGTTTTAACCTCGTTTGATTTTAAAGCTGGGCGGTCGCTCATATTGCCTGGGTGGTCGCCCACTTGTACAGGCATTTTCGTATTGCTGGGAAAAGAGGCTGGGCGGTCGCCCACTTCAGCTGGGCAATCGCCCACTTGTTCAGTGCCTTCAACGCCTGCTTCACACCCTCCCTCAAGTTGAGTATGAGGATTAAGAATGCCCAACTTGCTAACTAGTAAATCAAACTGTTGTTTTCCAAGAGCCTTAGTAAAAATATCCGCCAGCTGCGTTTTAGTAGGAATATAGGAAGGAGAAATCAGGCCATCCGAAATAGCGTCACGAACAAAGTGGCAGTCAATTTCAATATGCTTTGTCCGTTCATGAAATACGGGGGGCAATATCAAGAGTCGGCTGACTATCGCAGAAGATGTTGATTGCCTTCGGATGGTGGACACCAAGGCTCAATAGTAATCCCTTCAACCATTTCAATTCGCAGGTAAGGGCCGCCATAGAACGGTATTCGACATCGGCAGACGAACGAGACACAGTGGTTTGTTTCTTCGTCTTCCAAGATATAGGAGAATGACCAAGGAACACAAGCCATCCAGAAAGAGAACGGCGAGTAATAGGGCAACCGGCCCAATCTGAATCACACCATCCTTGTAACGTGAGCTCACTATCATCAAGAAGAAGAATACCCTGACCAGGTGTGCTTTCGAGATAACGAATCACTCGCGGTGCTGCATCCCAATGATCCTTGCGAGGTTCCTTCATAAATTGGGACATAATGTGAACCGAATATGCCAAGTCTGGACGAGTGACTGCTAAGTAAATGAGACGACCAACCAATCGTCTATAACGTTCTGGATCATCCAGAAGATCACCAGTGGCAAGACCGAGTTTATGATTCAGTTCAATAGGAAAGCCATATGGCTTTGCTCCCAATAGCCCAACCTCGGATATGATGTCCAAGGCATACTTGTGTTGGCACAGAAACAGGCCAGATGAGCTACGAGCAACTTCAATACCCAAGAAATACTTCAAGGAGCCAAGGTCCTTCATCTTGAAACATTCACTTAGATACTTTTTGAAAGACTGTAAGGCAGCGGAATCGTTCCCAACTATAATAAGATCGTCAACATACACAAGAATATTCATATGAATCATACCTTTTGTGAATGTGAATAAGGAATAATCAGAGTAAGACTGCAAGAACCCATAGTGATTCAAGGAAGCCACTAGCTTAGCGAACCAACAACGCGGGGCCTGTTTCAGGCCATAAAGGGATTTGCGAAGACGACAACCCATATTAGGTTGATTGGGATGAAAACCCAGAGGAGGTTTCATGTAGAGCTCTTCCTGAAGATCACCATGCAGGAAAGCGTTATGCACATCCATTTGATGCAGTTCCCAATTCTTTGAGGCAGCAATGGCAAGAAAGGCTCGAACGGTGACCATCTAGGCCACAGGAGCAAAGGTTTCCGTGTAATCAATCCCTTCTTTCTGATGATTACCAAGAACCACCAAACAAGATTTAAGTCGTTCAACTGTACCATCAGACTTGTACTTAATCCGATAGACCCACTGACTACGAAGATCACGCTTACCATGTAGTAGAGGAACCATAGTCCATGTGCCATTATCTTCCAAGGCACGAATTTCAGCCTGCATAGATTCCTTCCTTCCATCTTGTGACATTGCCTCACGAAAAGTCCTAGGCTCTTTAGCCAAGGTAATAGCTGCAAGGAAGTTATGATATTTCACAGAAAAACTGTCACAATTTATATTGTGAGCTATAGGATAAGGAGTACCTGAGGAGCCGACTGAAGTGGAGTGTTCGGGGGATGGACTAGCAGAAGTAACAGTAGCAGCAATGTAGTCCCGAAGTAGAACGGAGGGTACTTTCGTACGCATGCCCCTCCCTAAAGCATCTTGCTCAGAAGGAGAGGTGTCTGTCGTAGAAGCAGATGAGACCTCTGTAGGAGTAATACCTGCAGAAACTGTAGTCACGGGATCAGGTACGTCTGCAGGAGCTACTGTCAAAGGTTCTGAAGCAACATCTGCCATGTCCGGATAATCAAGGAAGGCGAAATCAACCTCTTGGTTAATAATCTCCACAGAATTCGGGGAATGAGGCACTGACGACAAATCTCTGTAAGGAAAATTGTTCTCAAAGAATTTCATATCCCGGGAGACAAAAAATTTCTTTGTCTCTAGATCAAACAACTTCCACCCCTTTTTGTCTAGATGATAGCCCACAAAAATACATTTTCGGTTACGACTGGCAAACTTATCTTCCTTTGCTTTCTGATTGTGAGCATAACACAAGGAACCAAAAATCCGAAGAGAGTCAAAGAAAGGTAATTTTCCGAACCAAACCTCATAGGGAGTCTTATTGCCTAAGAGGGGAGTGGGAGTTCGGTTAACCAAATGAGCAGCAGTAAGAACTGCTTCTCCCCAAAAGAAAATTGGTAAATGAGCCTGAAACGTAAGCACTCTAGCAACATTTAGAATGTAACGATGTTTCCGCTCGACTCGACCATTTTGTTGAGGGGTACCAACACAAGATGTTTGGAAAGTAATGCTAGTGGAAAAGAAATAATCAAGCATGCAATTAAATTCAGTCCCATTATCAGATTGGACAACCTTAATTTTCTGAGAAAACTGACGTTCAACCATTGCAATAAAAGCCATAAACATACAAAAAACTTCGGTTTTATCGACCAACAAGTAAATCCAAACAGCTCGGGAAAAATCATCTACTAAAGTTAAAAAATACCGTGCACCACAAGAAGAAGAATGAGTGTATGCACCCCACAAATCACAATGAACTTTCTCAAAAATTCTAGTAGACTTATGGTCACTAACCGGAAAACTATCTCTAGATTGTTTAGCCCTAAAACAAGTATCACAAGGTTTAAGTAAACTGTCAGAAGTATCACGAACAGAGGAAAGAAGCTTTACTACATTCTCGGAAGGGTGCCCCAACCGATTATGCCACAGCTCCAAAACAGAAGGCGATACGGTAACAGAAACATTATATGCTGAAGATGTGCCGCGAAAGTAGTAGAGTCCATCTCGCCTAGCACCCATTCCAATCAGGTTCCTCGACAGGTCCTGTATAGCACACATAGATGAGTTAAATTGGACAGTGCAATGAATATCGTCAGACAGTTGAGATACTGAAATTAAATTGCAGCTCAAATTCGGAATAAAAAGAACATGAGAGAGAGTAATGGTGTCCGTCAGACGAACGGATCCCTCCTTATGAGCCAAAACCGATGACCCATTAGGCAAACCAACAGGGCAAGTCGGTATAGTCCGAGGATTCAGAAGATACGAGGCGTTTCCGGTTACATGATTTGAAGCACCTGTATCAATTACCCATGAAGTTGAATCAAACTTACCATGAAGACGATCATTTGAGATTTGGGAATTACCGACAAGGCTTGCTAAAGCTTGCCACTGCTCAGCTGTGAATGATGAAGAAGAAGCCACAGATGAAGATCCTACAGCAGCAGCACCAACATTAACAGGCCCACGATCCGATGTCGTTGTAGTTCTGATGCTTCCGCGAGGAGAACCCCTACCTCGGCCATTTTGTGGACGACCACCGCCGCGAGCATTAGATTTGCGTTGCTCAAGCCACCAATCTGGATAACCATGTAATTCAAAACATGTGGTACTATCATGACCCGTCTTCTTACAATGAGTACATGTGAGATGAGATTTATCAGGGTTGTCACGACCACGGGCTCCACCAGTACGAACAGAAAAACTAACCACATCTTCAAGAACAGGTTTGGCAAGACGAACCTGCTCATCCTGACCACCAATTTATATGCCCTATCAAGCCCAGGAAGAGGATCCATAGACAAAATATTGGTGCGAGTATTGGCATGATACTCGGAATTCAAACCCATAAGAAATTGATGAAGCTTGCCTATCTCTCTGCGATCCGCATGTTGTTGAGCAGCCGAACAATTGTCACAACAAGTACAATTGATCAAAGGTTCATGGCTATGGATTTCTTCCCACAACCCAGTCAATTTACCAAAATATGTAGCCACCGTCATGCCTTTAGTTTGCTCACAACGAGCAATAGAAGCCTTTAATTGTTGAATGCGTGGACCATCAACCACAGCATATCAATTTTTAAGAGAGTCCCACAAACGTTTAGCATCTCTCAATTTCGAGAGAGTGCTCTTAACGTTGGATTCAATAGTATTCATAATCCAAGAAATCAACATGGCATGAATAGTATTCCAATCAGAGGTGGTGCAGGGAAGAATAGGTTGAGCAATCGTACCATCTAGAAAACCAAATTTCCGGCGAGCTTCAAGAGCTGTTTGCATATCACTAGCCCAATCATCATATTTTCACCATTGAAACGAGTAGGAGTAATAAAATCTCCTGGCCTATCCTGAGGACCAAGGTAAAACGGAGAATTATATTCGATTTTAGGGGGATTATTGACAAGAGCATCGTTCCCCACTATTGATTCAAACTTGTGTATGATGCCGCTTTGATACCATGTAGGAAAACAAATTATGATTTTCCCAAAACTTGAATTCTCATTAATCAATTTGTGAATATATATGTTACAATAAAATTTGGGCTGAAGAGTTCTATGTTGAAAAGGAAATTAACAAAATTAAACCTAATCAACCAAGGAAATAATGAGAAAAGGAAACTAAATTTCCGTCAGATCTGCTCCTGGGCGGTCGCCCACATGTACAGAGATTTTAACCTCGTTTGATTTTAAAGCTGGGCGGTCGCTCATATTGCCTGGGCGGTCGCCCACTTGTACAGGCATTTTCGTATTGATGGGAAAAGAGGCTGGACGGTCGCCCACTTCAGCTGGGCGGTCGCCCACTTCAGCTGGGCGGTCGCCCACTTCAGCTGGGCGGTCGTCCACTTGTTCAGTGCTTTCAACGCCTGCTTCACAAAAGATGATCAAAATTGATTTATGTCGACTATCAAAAATTAAATATGATCAAATAAAATGAAACGGGGAAGTATTTATGTGCAGAATTTGGATGCATTTTCAAGGTTATCAAGCTTGCCAATGAAAACATGCTGTAAAAGTTGTTATGCCATTTATGCTAATAACCTGAAAGGAAATAGGAAATTTCTATTCCCACAACTTTTTTTTTCTTTCACACTAACTTTTTCTCTTTTTTCGTGCAGGTGCATAGGAAAATGGTAGATTCGTTAATTATCTTACCCTATTACTACTTATTTTAACAATCTATAAATATATTAAAGCAAAGTCGTTCCTAAATTCGGCAAGTTGGAGCCCAAAAATGTCACCATCAAGGGGCTGAAAATGAAAATTGATTCAACACATAGTTTTAGCAAATGGTTTTGGAACATGGGTAGAGAGAAAGTGAAAAAGTGATCTATACTACTCACACTCTTTGAAAACTTTTGGAAATGTGCAATTTTTTTTCTTTTTCATTAATTAATCAGCACTATAAATAATAATCCTTTAATTTTAAACAAAAAAATATATGAATTTTTACTTTCAAAAAATAAATATGAATGATTGAAAAAATAAAAGAAAAATGTTCATGATTTCAAATTTAAGCAAATAAGATGATTGAGATTTATTTATTTATTTATTTATTTGAAGCAAGAAGATAACTTAATTGAGAAAAAAAGGTAAGAAGATACTACTATTTTCAATAAAAGTCATACAATTAAAATGGTGATAAGTGTCTGTCGTAACTGTTTTCTAATATTATCTTTCAAGAAATAAAAAACTATTTTCTAATATTATCAAAAAAAAAATCCTTCACATTTTTTTTAATCAAAACCTTCTTACTTTGAAAATTATAAATTTCATTAAACGAACTTATTTTTAGAAATTGACGAATTTCTAGGCTTAAAATTGGAAGCTACTTTTTTATTCTTTGAACTTAGCTACTTTATTTTGTGTTTTTTTTAAACGTTTTTTAGCTACTTTGTTTAAAAATTAAAATTCTTTATTACTTGATCATTATTTTTTAATTTATGATGACATATTTTTTTATAGAAATAGAGTATTTCGTTTTTTTATTTTGTAACTTCATTCAATGTTTTGTTATCATAAAATTAAATAAAATGTAAATATAGAATAAAAAATTTTAAAATGGTGCATTAATTTTTTTAAATGATTACTAATATAAATAATATTTTAAAGTAAAAATTGATATTTTTAATGTAAAAATCGATAAATCGAGAAAACTAAATGGGGGGTGGAGCCATGACTCTATTTTTTAGTTTATAGACATAATTTAGGGGTGATGGGCTGACTATGAGGAAGAAGTTAAATTTTTCTTTGTGTTGAAAGTAAAAAGTATCATTAAATGTAAAGATAATTTATTTGAAGGCATGAAGCTGATTTGGGATTTTTGGGTGACAGATTGAAAGTTATCCACAAAATCTTGCTAACGAAATTAATTGACGATATTTATGATAGCATTTGTAATGGACTCAATACACTCTAATTAAAAACAATAATAAAATTATTACATTTACGATTTTATAAGCAAATTTTTGTAATTATTTTGTGTCCTTACTATTACCCAATTAGTATAGGGGAGAGAGAAAAAAAGGTTGGTTAAAAAGAAAGTGAAAAAATGTTTTAGAAAATTATAAAAGGTGATATGTGATTCTATTTTATAAGCTTCAATTTCTTCGAGCAAGTCTTTATTTTTACTCACTCTATTTTAAAATAAATATAAAAAAAATTAGATTTTCTCTTAACTAAATAGCAAATTTGAAAAATTATTGAACATTCATTTTAGAGATTTAAAAAGGTTTGCATGCATACTTTCGAAGAGAATAGCTTACTATGTAAATTTTCTTTATTTTTTATTGAAAGATATCTTGAAAAGTATTGATTCGAGTAGAAGTGAAACACTATTTGGTGGAAAATTGTTGTCGGTGGAGATGATAGTTCTTCAAGTGCTAAATCTACTACGAATGTTTTGTTTCAGGAAGTATTTTGAAATGTTTGATTAGTATTCACACTTTGGTCTTTCGATTTACTATTTTAGTACATGCATGGCAATATATAATCGATGTGCATCGCACGAGTTTGCTGCTAGTTAATTTTTATAATAATTTTTTTTTCAGTTTCAAAAAATACAGTTGGAAGTAAATGAGTTTGACAATATAAATCTTCACTTTTCATTCTAACTCAATCCTCCTATTAGTAGAATATAAACATAAACATAGAGTATATTACTAGTGATATTCTAAATTGCTAAAAATAAAATATAAATTTTGAGAAAATGGAGAACTGGAGAGAAGATCAATGGTTTAATGAGTCAAGTGATAAGGTATTTTTAATTTAATATTTTTTACAATTTATTTATTTATATTTGAAATAGTACATTTTATTTTATTTATTATTACTAATTTGGTTCTTATATGTTTTAACATGTGTTTATTTAGAAGGATGACAAACTATCTCAAGGTGATAAAGATGAAAATGAAAATGAATCGGATGTCAACGATACATGCAAAGTTTCTATCGATATGGCATAATATTTATCTCAGTTAATATATATTTGAGTTATATGAATGTTTCTATTCTCAAAATGTATTTTTATGTGAATAATACTCAGTATAATCGATGTGCATCGCACGAGTTTGCTGCTAGTTAATTTTTATAATAATTTTTTTTTCAGTTTCAAAAAATACAGTTGGAAGTAAATGAGTTTGACAATATAAATCTTCACTTTTCATTCTAACTCAATCCTCCTATTAGTAGAATATAAACATAAACATAGAGTATATTACTAGTGATATTCTAAATTGCTAAAAATAAAATATAAATTTTGAGAAAATGGAGAACTGGAGAGAAGATCAATGGTTTAATGAGTCAAGTGATAAGGTATTTTTAATTTAATATTTTTTACAATTTATTTATTTATATTTGAAATAGTACATTTTATTTTATTTATTATTACTAATTTGGTTCTTATATGTTTTAACATGTGTTTATTTAGAAGGATGACAAACTATCTCAATGTGATAAAAATGAAAATGAGAAAACCGGATGTTAACGACATATGCAAACTTTCTATCGATACGGTATAATATTTATCTCGGTTAATATATATTTGAGTTATATGAATGTTTCTATTCTCAAAACGTATTTTTATGTGAATAATACTCAGTATATATTTATCTCATATAATATATATATATATATATATATATATATATATATATATATATATATATATATATATATATATATATATATATATATATATATATATATATATATATATATATATATATATATGGGTTTTGTTAGGATATCCACCATAGGAGTATCCTAACAAGTGGCCCATTATTTTTAGGACAAAAATGTTCCTCGTTTTTCAAAGCAACCATATGTATGATGGGGGCAAAATTGTAATCATTAAAGTGAGAGAGAGAGAGAGTTAGTATTAAATAAGAGAGAGAGAGAGAGAGAGAGATAGTTAGTATTAGAGAGAGAGAGAGAGTTAGTATATCTCTCTCTCTTTGATTGAATTTTTCATCATATATATCCCCATCATATATATTTTTGTCCAAAATAAGATTTGCTTGTAAATAGATACTCTTGAAGGAGATACCACCTAACCATATATATATATATATATATATATATATATATATATATATATATATATATATATATATATATATATATATATATATATATATATATATATATATACACACACACACACATATGTTTATAAAATGACTAACACTATATTGTTGTTACTTCTTTGGTCCAAATATGATTACTGTTTTTAAGCAAAAATTAAAAATTGTGTATTTTTAAATGGAACAACAAGTAGTCTTATATTTATAATACAATACAACTCACATCTAACCGCCACACAAAGAGTGGCTAGGATTTAATCTCGCAAAACATAAAGAACGACCTAGATTTAAAGTTGAAAAAAATGGAAAAAAAGTCTCCTACACCGGTTAATAATCTCCCCTAACAGTTGCTACTTCTCCTCCAAAAAAACGTCTCCTCACAAAACCCACAGATAATCTCCCCAAATCCCTTTCCAACTCTCTTTCCTCCATGGCTGGTGACCGATTCCACCTACTCTCAACCGGATTTGATGAATGATTTCTACCCCAATTCCGATTTCTCCTCCTTCGCCCTAATCTCCCCAAATCCTTCTCCTTCTCCGTTTCATTATAACAAATCCCATTCCAACTCTATTTCCTCCATGGATGAATTATATAAACAAGGCTCCGATTCTTCATCCCTCAAATTACCCCCAATCTCTCGAGTCTCAGTCTCAACTATCCCTCAAATTACCCTCAATCTCTCGAGTCTCAGTCTCAACTATCTCCGAGTCATACGAATTAATCCGGATCCTGCGTTGTTATCTGTGTATATTTATTGTTTCCCCCAATTTCTTTGCTCCAATTTTTTCGCAGAAACTATTTGCTTCAGGTACGCTTTTTCTCCAACTCTCTCTCTCTCTCTCTATTTTCTCCTTGCTTCACCAGCTATGTAATATTCTATTGTGATTATTTTTGTTTTGTTGTTTGCTCATGTTAGTATTATTGATGCTTAAATCAATTTGGGTTATGTGTATGTGTGTGTGTTTTTTCTTCTTCTGTGTTATCTTTAAAAGAAACCACAAAGAGATAAAAGAAATTGTATTAACTTTTATGATGTTTGCTATGGGTAAATTGCTTGCTTCACCAGCTATGTAACATTCTACCTTTTGTCTACCGTTGAATGTGTTGGAAGATACGTTGTGTTCATTTACAAAACAGTCAATTCATGCCCAACTCTTTAGAGATACAAAATTAATAATCTGGGATGAGGTTCCTATGCAACATCGCCATTGCGTTGAGGCCGTCGATCGCAGCCTTCGTGATATTTGTGATAATGATAGCCCTTTCGGTGGAATTACTGTTGTTTTTGGTGGTGATTTTCGTCAAACTTTGCCAGTTATACCTAAGGGGCACCGTGAACAAATTGTGGGGTCAACTCTCCAAAAATCATCACTTTGGACGAAGATATATGTCTTGACTCTATCGGAAAACATGCGGTTGGATCGAAATGATCTCGCGAATGTTGAATTTGCGGAATACTTGAACAAGGTAATAGTTATGCATTCAAATTAAATATTTCTTTTATAATCATTCATAATTAACATTACATAAATTTCCATCCAAGGTGGGAAGCGATCCAGATGAGACAATTGAACTTCTTCTACTATCCGAAAGTGTAAAGACGTCAACGAGCTAATAAGAGAAGTTTATCCAACATTGCATATTCCGGGGACTTCTACTGCTCGGTTCTTAACTGATCGAACAATTTTGTCCCCGCGTAATGATGATGTCAATTACATAAATCTTCAAGCATTAGAGATGTTTCAGCAATATCATCAGGTTATCTATCGGCGTACAAATATACGAGATGATGATACCGGTGATCCGATTATGGCAAATCGATACCCAATAGAGTTTTTGAACTCATTGAATCCTTGGTCTTCCCCTTCGGACTTGCGGTTGAAAGTTGGTTGCCCGATTATTTTGATGAGGAATCTTGCACCTAGGGATGGTCTTTGCAATGGAACAAGATTAAGAGTAGTTCGATGTGGGCAACGTATTATTGAGGCTAAAATCTTGACGGGAGATAAAGTAGGCAATTTGGTATTTATACCAAGAATTTCTCTTACGCCTTCTTCGACCAAACTTATTATTCAAATTACAAGGCGCCAATTTCCAATTAGGTTGTGCTTTGCAATGAGTATAAATAAGTCAGAAGGTCAATCTGTTATATTTGTCGGCATTGATCTTTGGACACCAGTGTTCACTCATGGCCAATTATATGTTGCTTTATCAAGATGTACTACATTCAATAGGATAACGATTCTCATTTCCATCACCATCGGAGATGACACATCCACAACAAATATTGTTTATCTGAAGTACTTCCGTGAGGCTTATATAATAGGTATGATTCCTAAAATTTCTTTTCTGAATGTAACATCTTTCATCCTTTTATAGCCTACAAGTATAAATTATTATTATGTAACTGTTATTATATGTGTATACCTCGAGTTACAATGTTTGTTCTTGATTACATATTGCTTATTTGATTAAAATTTATATATTATTGATCTCATGTTTTATATAGCCTATTACAAGTATAAAATATTATTATTTAACTGTTACTATATGTGTATAACTCAAGTTATAATGTTCGTTCATGATTACATATGGCTTATTTGATTTAATTTATATATTCTTGATCTCATGTATCTAATAGGCACCCACCCCCGTGGTTGATAATTTGCAAGTGCCTCCTCCGGCTACTAATATTGTACAAGAGACTGAACCTCTCTATTCCGATGATGATATTTGGGATGACCCAACTTTTATTGACGAAATGGTATATTTTTCTTATATATATAATCTAATTTAATTCATCTATTATAGTTAAATTATTGTGTTTAATATCTTTTTATTTTTTTCAATGCTCAGGATGAGGCCGAGAAAAATGCTATCGCATTTTTTGCCGCAAGAAATGCTGCCGCGCGTTTTTCTACTACCGTCACTGATGTGAAATCGGAACCTGAAGACTAATAAATGCTTACTTTACATTTTTTTTTATAATTAAACATTCATTTTTCTTTGGAATAAATGAGGCGTAGAATTCTTCAATTTTATTTTTAAATTATAAAGTTTAGATATTGTTTTATTATTTTCCGTGTTTATATATTTCATCTCTATTTTGACATATTTGGAAGTCTTTGCTGGTATTTTTGACAAAAGGCGGCTTTGAATTATAATAATGAGAAAAAGAGTCTTTGATGGAAGTGGGGATATAAGTGGGGGTACTGACCCGTGCGGTTCGCACGGGCTCGGAGTACTAGTCTATAATACAATACAACTCACATCTAACCGCCACACAAAGAGTGGCTAGGATTTAATCTCGCAAAACATAAAGAACGACCTAGATTTAAAGTTGAAAAAAATGGAAAAAAAGTCTCCTACACCGGTTAATAATCTCCCCTAACAGTTGCTACTTCTCCTCCAAAAAAACGTCTCCTCACAAAACCCACAGATAATCTCCCCAAATCCCTTTCCAACTCTCTTTCCTCCATGGCTGGTGACCGATTCCACCTACTCTCAACCGGATTTGATGAATGATTTCTACCCCAATTCCGATTTCTCCTCCTTCGCCCTAATCTCCCCAAATCCTTCTCCTTCTCCGTTTCATTATAACAAATCCCATTCCAACTCTATTTCCTCCATGGATGAATTATATAAACAAGGCTCCGATTCTTCATCCCTCAAATTACCCCCAATCTCTCGAGTCTCAGTCTCAACTATCCCTCAAATTACCCTCAATCTCTCGAGTCTCAGTCTCAACTATCTCCGAGTCATACGAATTAATCCGGATCCTGCGTTGTTATCTGTGTATATTTATTGTTTCCCCCAATTTCTTTGCTCCAATTTTTTCGCAGAAACTATTTGCTTCAGGTACGCTTTTTCTCCAACTCTCTCTCTCTCTATTTTCTCCTTGCTTCACCAGCTATGTAATATTCTATTGTGATTATTTTTGTTTTGTTGTTTGCTCATGTTAGTATTATTGATGCTTAAATCAATTTGGGTTATGTGTATGTGTGTGTGTTTTTTCTTCTTCTGTGTTATCTTTAAAAGAAACCACAAAGAGATAAAAGAAATTGTATTAACTTTTATGATGTTTGCTATGGGTAAATTGCTTGCGCCTTCCTGTTCATGGTTGGGAGTAATACTCCAGAAAGTTTTTAAAGAGTTGAACAACACAATTCCATATTTGTGATGATTTTAGAGGGACTAATGTCAAGAAAGTCTTTGGATTTATTATACCCCAGTTTCTCTCTGCAAGTGTCTTTTTTGATCAATTAAAATTATTTACTTTTCGAGTTTTCATTTACTTCTTTTAGCATTAGACTCGAACTAAGAAGACTACTTAGTTTAAGATTTTAGATGCACTTCAGCAGACTGCAGCAAGAAAGTACTATAATTATTTTTATGAAAATATCATATTTCTTACCCTATAACAGCAGCAGCTGATCACTGTGAAGCTCTATTTTTTTCAACTTTTTCGATTGTTTTTTTTTAGTTTGTTTAAGCAGATTGAAAGTGCAATGTCATTTTGGTTGAAGTAAGTAAAAGTTGATCCAACTTTTCAGGACGTATATGAGAAGTATTGGTTTATATGCTTAGGGTTATTTGCGGTATGGAAAAGGTTGTTGACACATTAGAGAAAAGGGGGGGGGGGGAGAAGAAGGAGCGGTCAAAAGAAGTAATTACTCATGTATATATTAGTTATATAGTCTTACCAGCCACTCCAATTTTCAGTCCACACCTTAGGAACACTTTTGTTTTGGGGCTGAAATTGATCACAGTAAAAGCCATTGCAAGTTTCGATCTGTAACAAGAACTAAACACACAGAAAAATATGTAATGCAGCTTCAAAATTATAGCTAATATCTCCATACTCATTCTCAATCTTTTTTTTTTTTCAGGAAAGAAATAGGAAGAATAAAATGGTCAATTACAGAAATATTTTCTGAAGAAATTATTAAATATTAAAATTACTCATTTTACCTGAGCTAATATTATAGGTCCTCCTTGAGATGCAAAAAGTGCTTCTTGCTGTAACATGTCAACTATTTTGGTTGTGAAGATTTTCATCTCATTCTATTCCACCAAACCAAAAAAAAAAAATATCGCTTATAAATTATAATATACGTAAATGAATAAATAAATAAATATATATATATGGATAAACATTTAAATAATTTTCATGAATAATAGTGAAGAAATATAGTTACCTGGAATGCATCATCATGGGTTCTGAATGTTCAATGTTGTATTAACTTTTATGATGTTTGCTATGGGTAAATTGCTTGCGCCTTCCTGTTCATGGTTGGGTATTATGTTGGAAAGGTCAGTTGCAGTATTGACATCGAATGATATGTTTTAACAGTCGAGAAGAGGGTTGTTCTGCAAGTGCAGCCACCATATTAGCCAGTACTCTTTCGACTGCGAAAAAACGCTCTGCTGCTGTTGTACATATGTAGTCCTAGCCCACATCATCCAACGGGATTTTTTGAACTACAAATGTTGCAACCTGCCATTTATAAAACTTTTAGTTCAACTCTAGAAATTGAAACATGCATCACTACTGACAAATCATGTTACAAGTTTGCAATTTCCATTTAACAAGTTCAGGGATTTGTTATGTTTAAAGGCAATATTATACATATAAGAAAATTTTCAATAGATGGGCATACAAATATTTGGACATCATCTGTTGATTTATCTCAAGCATTGGTTACAATTAATGCTTGGAGCCTCGCAGATAAATATATAGCTGTCTCTGGCCGTCTCCGTCTTCTATGGGTCGGTTACTAATTGTGTGCATTCACCCGAGACACCTCACCAGTAGAAATAATTAATTATTTATGTTTTTCCTTTGTAGTTTGTTTGTTAGTAATATTATTTTCCTTTATCATCCGCATCTTTCATATCCCAACATAAATATTATTGATCTAATAAAAATATTACTAATGATTTTTATTATGTTTTTTAAGTTTGTAAGTTCAACTCCATGGCACAACAACCTTCAAGGAAAGGAAAAGAAACGGCGGCACCACCGGAGGTATTCTTTACTGCCATCTTTTAACCCTTACATTTTATCACATTCTGAGTATAAATAGATAGTTTGAATAGAAAATGTAGTATGGTTTGTTTCATGAATGTATTTGATTTTTATGATATTTTAAATATTATCTTCATGAATTCGACTATTTATCGTTATAAATGACAAATATGTTTTTAATATGATCATAATACTATCATGACCTTTACAAATACTACTTTATATTTACTGTATCTTTTTATTCATAAATCTAAATGTGTAGGCAGATGATGTAGAATATCCCGATGAAATAATTCAATCAACAAACCGACAAAGAATTTTACCAGCTTTAAATATGGAGTTAGGAGAAAGTTCTTCATCTAGCATATCTACCCGAAATACAATGAACATTGGTTTGGGCCTTTCGAGACGTTCACTAGGACAAAGAAGACGACGATTACGTGATGAAGAGAATGCATTACCGTCTATTACCCCACAACGTTCAACTTCCATTCAATCACGTGAAATGGGAGAACTTCCACGTAATGTAAGAGCCAGAGTCGAACCATCAATAAATGAACAAGATACCTACCCAAATTCATCAAACATTACTTTACGTTCTTTGAGGCGGGGATCAAGACAAAGGACACGACGATTGCGTGAACAAAGTATGCGTCTACGTAACTTAATTAATTTTTTAATCCTATTTAATTCTATTAAATTTATCTTAAAAAATAATCAATCGACTTTCCAAATGTATAGGTCAAAAATATTAGAATACAATGATATAAGTCAACAAATTTTCACTCAAAGTCGGCATTCCCTTGGTAGAATGAAATTCGTGAGTGAACATTGTGATGCATTGCATTGGATTGATGAGAAATTGGTTCGTTCTTCTTCAAATAGTCCCAAATTTGGAACATGTTGCTTGGAAGGACAAGTTAAGCTTCCCCGACTTCGTGAACCTCCTACCCTGTTTAGGTCATTATATGATGGTAATGACGACAGCTCGACGTCGTTTTTTCATGATATTCGACAATATAATTCTGCAAATGCTTTTACGAGTCTTGGATGTGCAATGGACGATCGTGTACTCCTTAGTCGGGGTCCTTATAGTTTCACCATACACGGTGAGTTGCGACATCGAACGGGTGCATTATTGCCACAACAGGGAGCAGAGCCGGTATATGCCCAACTTTACATCTATGATCCCACGAGAGCATTGGACAGTCGTCAACGTCGAAATCCAACGTTAGATCGAGATCTCTTAGGTAACATCCAAGAATGTTTGTTACGAAACAATCCATTTGTGCATCTCTTTCGTCAAGCATACGAAGTATTACAACAAGAAAATCAAAATCAGGATGACCAAAATTTACCTGCGTATTTGCACTATGATCCAAGAAGAGATCAACGCAGGTATAATGCACCCATTGTAGATGAGATTGCCGTTATCGTGCCTGGTGATGGTACTGAGGCAAGGAGATCCAGAGATATAATTCTGCACTATAAAGGAACCCAAGGCTTAATGCGTATAAGTGAATCTTATCCGGCTTACGCACCGTTACATTACGTGCTATTGTTTCCATTTGGCGAGCTAGGATGGGAACCGACCATGACTCTTTGGGATGTGGATAGAAATGCTCCCAGTACTAAACAGAGAAATCGTCTCACAATGATGGATTATTATAGCTATCGTTTATTCGAACGAACAAGCGAGTATTCAACAATTTTGAGAGGCCGAAAACTATTTCAGGAATTTTTGGTAGATGCTTGGGCTGCAACAGAGCAAAATCGACTTACTTATATCAGAGAAAATCAAGAGTTCTTTATTCGTTCTGATCGGTATAGAGATCTCCAAGAAATCTTTGATGAAGAAGGTCCAAGCCCTGATCAAATTGGAAGAAGATTTATCCTCCCATCTTCTTTTATTGGGGGGCCAAGACAAATGTATGAAATTTTTCAAGATTCTATGGCTATTACACGTGCATACAAGCATCCAGATATATTTTTAACCATGACTGCCAACCCAGCATGGCCAGAAATTAGAGATGCTCTGCTACCGAATCAAACTGCAGCTGATCGTCCAGATTTAGTTGCTCGAGTTTTTGAGTTGAAGAGAAGAGAATTGATGAAAATAGTAAAAAATAAAAGGGTGTTTGGAAAAATAGAAGCATATGTTTTCACAATAGAGTTTCAGAAAAGAGGATTGCCTCATATGCACGCGTTGTTTTTTCTCGCCAAACCAGATAAGATCAGAACACCAGAACAAGTAGATCGAGTAGTATGTGCTGAGTTACCGGATCGAGAGAGTAAGCCCGCACTTTTTGACACAATTACGAGATGCATGATACATGGACCATGTGGCACAAGAAACTCAAGCGCACAATGTATGGAGAAAGGTTTTTGTAAGAAAAAATATCCAAAATCCTGGGCCGAAACAACTTCTATTGATAATGACGGTTATGCAATCTATCGTCGTCGCGATAATGGAGTTGTAGTTGATGTGCGAGGGAAAGAGGTTGATAATCGAGACGTTGTACCTTACAATCCTTATCTCTCTGAAATGTTTAACTGTCATATTAATGTGGAGGTATGTGCTGGATTGACATGTGTTAAGTACATTCATAAATATATATACAAAGGTCATGATCGAACAACAATGGTTTTAGGGAGAGGCGATGAGATTAAACAATACCTGGATGCGAGGTACATTGGTCCACCGGAAGCTGCATGGCGGTTATTTGGCTACACTTTACATTCTGAAGTTCCTAATGTTGTTCGATTAGATCTCCATCTACCAGGAGAGCATAATGTTTCATTTGATTCAAGACTTTCACGAGATGAGATAGTTCAACAAGCTGAAGGAAAAGTTACAGAATTAATGGCTTTTTTTAACTGTTGTGCTTCCGACATAATGGCTCAAGATTTAACTTATCAACAAATGCCAATGCATTATACATGGAAGGGAAAATATTGGAAATTAAGAAGTCCAAATCATTCAAGCACGGCAATCGGTAGAATATATTTTGCAAGTCCCTCAAGTGGCGAGAGGTTTTACCTTCGCCTCTTATTAATTACTGTTAAAGGGCCAACATCTTGGGAAAGTTTACTCATATACAATGGTGTTCGATATAGTACGTTTAAAGATGCATGTGTTGCTCGGGGTCTTCTGGAAGATGACGAAGAATGGAAGCAATGTTTGGAAGAAGCATCAGTTATGAAAACTGGATACCAATTGAGACGATTATTTGCACTTATTCTAACACAGTATTCTCCATTACGTCCCGATGAGTTGTGGAATAAGTTTGCAATGAATATATGTGATGACCTTCCTCACAAACTGCGCACACAATATGAAATTCCAAATCCTAATGATAATGAAATAGTAGATTATGGTTTGCATCTCTTGAATGAAATATTGCAAGAATCAGGGAAATGTTTACAAGATTTTCCGCCAATGCCCCTCCCACTTCAAAATTGGACCCAAATGAGGGGCGAGAACAGACTATTGTGGGAGCATAGACAACTTCAAAATGATGATCGCACTACCGGTGCGGAAGATAATGTGTCTCGGTTGAATTCTGGTCAACGACAATCTTACGATGTTGTGATGTCATCGGTGAGTCAAAATCAAGGGAAGATCTTTTTCTTAAATGGGGGTGCAGGAACGGGAAAAACATTTTTGTATAACACAATTGCAGGAATGTGTCGATTGCAGGGCGATATTGTGATTTGTGTTGCATCATCCGGAATCGCATCGTTATTGTTGGTTGGCGGTAGAACTGCACATTCTACTTTTTGCATACCATTGAATGTGTTAGAAGATACGTTATGTTCATTCACGAAACAGTCAATTCATGCCAAACTCTTTAGAGAGACAAAATTAATAATATGGGATGAGGTTCCTATGCAACATCTCTATTGCGTTGAGGCCGTCGATCGCAGCCTTCGAGATGTTCGGGATAATAATAGCCCTTTTGGTGGAATTACTGTTGTTTTTGGTGGTGATTTTCGTCAAACTTTGCCTGTTGTACCTAAAGGATATCGTGAGCAAATTGTGGGGTCGACTCTTCAAAAATCATCAATTTGGAAAGACATACACGTGTTGACTCTATCAGAGAACATGCGGCTTGATCGAAATGATTTAGTAAATATTCAGTTTGCAACATATTTGAACGAGGTAATATTCACGCATTTAAAATAAATCTTTCTTAAATAATCATTCGTAATTAATTTTATAAATTTTAATAACAGGTGGGAACCAATCCAAATGAGACAATCGAACTCCCGACTACCATTCGTAAGTGTAAAGACGTCGAAGAACTAATAAGAGAAGTTTATCCAGACTTGCATATACCGAGGACTTCTACTGCTCGATTCTTAACCGATCGAACGATTCTCTCCCCACGTAATGATGATGTCAATTTTATAAATCTTAAAGCATTAGAAATATTTCCCGGTACTATAAAAAATTATCTATCGGCAGACAAATATGCGGATGATGATACAATTGATCCGATCGTGGCTAATCGATACCCAATAGAATATTTGAACACATTGAATCCTCCTGGTCTTCCCCCTTCAGACTTGCAGCTGAAAGTTGGTTGCCCAGTTATTTTGATGAGAAATCTTGCACCAAGGGATGGTCTTTGCAACGGAACAAGATTAAGAGTAGTTCGATGTGGGCGACGTATTATTGAGGCTGAAATCCTAACTGGAGATAAAGCAGGCAATTTGGTATTTATACCAAGAATTTCTCTTACACCCTCAGCTTCTGAACTTGCTATTCCTATTACAAGACGCCAATTTCCGATTAGATTGTCCTTTGCAATGACAATAAATAAATCACAATGTCAATTAGTTAAATTTGTGGGCATTGATATTCGGATGCCGGTTTTCACTTATGGTCAACTATACGTGACTTTATCTCGATGTACTACTTTCAATAGGATAGTGATCCTCTTGCCCTCAAAAGATGACACATATACTACAAATATTGTTTATCCTGAAGTTCTTCTTTAAGCCTTATATATTAGGTATGATTCCTAAAATATTAATTTCTGATAGTCACATATTTTCTCATTTTGTAACCTACAAATATAAATAATTACTACGAACCAGTTAATATTTGTATATATATCATGTTCCATGGTAAATTGTAATACATGATTGACTCTGTTATAATGCCTATATAATTTTTATTTTAAAATTTTTATTCAATCCATGTTTGAAATAGGTGACTAGAGATGCAGTTGATGAAGCTGTTGAAGATGTAGTTGATGCTACGGTTGAAGCTAATGCGTACGATGATATTTGGGAAAATCCAGATTATGTTAACGCCGTGGTATGCTTTCTTATATGATTGAATTCAATACATTAAGCTTAGTTATATAAATGTGTTTCATATCTTTTTTGTGTACATACACAGGAGGAGTTTGCCAATGCGGTTGAAGCAAATGCGGTTGAAGCTAATACGGTTGAAGCAAATACGTTTGAAGATGAAGTTTCCATGCCCGTTACAGACGTGAAGCTCGAACCAAAAGACTGACTTTTCATTTTTTTTTAAATTTATTTTCTTAATAATTTAACATTGATTTTCTTTGAAACAATAAAGGCATAGAACGCTTTCCATTTGTATTCAATTCTAAATCTATTCTTTTACTATGTTTTTTTAATGTTTTTAAATTTAATTATTTTGATAGTCAATCTTGATGTTCATGGGGTCTCCAAGCAGTAGATTATATTTATATTTTGATCAATTTTAAGATAATAGAAAATTTTTAATGTTGTTTATTTTTATATTTTTTTTTTACTTGACTAACATGCATACTGTCCCGTGCCATAGGCACGGGCTAAAGAGTACTAGTCTATAATACAATAGAGGAATGAAAAAACTGCCTCTTATCTCCACATAAGTGGTGGCTAGGATTAAAAGTTGAGAAATTAATCCTACGGCTGTGAGCATTTGAAGAGTCAGTTTACGGCACCGCCCACTCCCAGTTACCTCGCACACCGCCATCGACCATTCTTCTTCCGTATTCACCTTCGCGCTCTCTCCCCTCCACCTCCGTTATCCGCCGTTCCTTTGACCGTGGAATTTCTAGGGTTTATCCCCTACAACAGTGACTCCCCTAACCCGTCAAAATGACTCTCCGGCGATGAACCTCTAACGCTCTCTCTACCCTACCTCTCCGTCCGTTGATTATCTCTCAGCGTTCAGCGTTCGTCGCTCTCACACTCCATTAGGCCTTCTTCGCAATTCTCTCACTGGGTCCATCAATCGATTTCTATGCAAGGTTAGTGTGTCTTTCTTTCATTCTATTCTTAATGTTCAAACCTATGTTTGTGTTTCCAATTGAATTGAAAGGATTCAATTTGGTTTGGGTTTGGATTAATTTTATTTGTGGGTTTCCTTCTCAGATGGTGGCTCAATATGACTTGGATTCACTGTGAAGGAGATATTGAATTTCAATTGGTTTGTAATTTGGAAAGAGATTGGTGGAGGTTTTGTTGAACAAAATGTTATAAGGGGTGGAGCTGTAGTCAGATGTTCGACTCGGAGGTACTACTTCATAAAATTGAACACCTACATTTATTAATGCTACTGCAGTTTTTTTTTTATGCGAAGTAAATTGGTAAGAATGTTACAGTAAAATTGCGCGTCAGTTCTAATAAGGTTTTGATTTAACTACAAAGATTTGAATCCTTGGACCATACAAGGTATTTTGGGTTTTTTTAAGTCTGTAGTTACGGTTGTCAATTCTTTTTAGAGTTTTTCATATTTAACCTCCATACAAACAATGGTCAGGATTTGATTTTGGAAAAGACAAATAGTGGCCAGGATTGAATCTGAAAAAACCCAAACTTCCAACTCCCATGTCAGTTATACTTTCCCAAACTTCCCAAAGCAGTTACCATACCTGGCGTTCTTCAACAACAAGGGTACCTCTCTCTCTCTCTCTCTCTCTCTCTCTCTCTCTCTCTCTCTCTCTCTCTCTCTCTCTCTCTCTCTTTCTGTGAAATATATATTCAAATCACAGATGACATGTTAATAGATATTCCTCTGTTGTGCATTTCTTGAAACCAAATTCTTGGAAGATTCACTTTCTCAATTCGGTGAGTTTTCCTGTATGGGCCTTGATTCTGATGTCTGATATTTGGTGGGTTGTTTTATTTTGCATTTGACTTTTTGATTCATATTGCTGCTAATGGTTTGTTTACAAAGATTACAAATTGATCTATGTGCTTCATTGCAGTTTGACTTTCTTGATTCGAAATACTGCAGCAGATGAGATGTGTGTGTGGCTGTGTTCTTGATTTGCAATTGACTTTTTTTTGTAGTGTTTCTTAGCCATTTGTCACGGTGGGTATGCCGAATTTCAGCTAAAGATCAATTTTTCTTTTTTGTTGACATTTTCGAGATTCTTTGGTTAAGATGTATGTAGTGGAGAGCAAAGGAGGTGTTATAGCATGTATGCTACTTGCTCTATACTTGCTCTAACGTTCTTGGGATCATGGCCTGCAATTATGACTCTTTTAGAAAGGCGCGGTTGTCTTCCTCAACATACTTACCTCGATTATACGCTTACAAATTTCCTGGCTGCTATCATTATCGCATTCACATTTGGGGAAATCGGCAAGAGCACACATGAGGCCCCAAATTTTCTTCTTCAACTTTACCAGGTGATTTCCCTTCAAAATTGCATCTTCAAGTTAAAATAATATCACATTTTCTAAGCATTACAACATCTCGTGTTTATTGATAAATGATACGGAGTACCCTCTGTTCCAAAATGAAAGTCCAAAAAAAATTCAAAATTTCTCTTGATCAAAGCTATTTTGATTTTTTTTGGACATTCATTTTGGGACGGAGGGAGTACAATATATTTGGTCTGATATCGAGGTTGTTGTTTAATGCAGGATAATTTGCCCAGTGTGATGTTTGCAATGGTTGGTGGGGTGGTTCTGAGTTTAGGAAACTTGGCCACTTAGTATGATTGGGCATTTGTTGGTCTGTCAGTGACTGAAGTGGTCTGTTCTGGCATAACTGTGGTTATAGGTATCATTAATCTCCCGTCTCTACACACACACACACACACACACACTATGAATTAAAGTAATTGCAAATTTTAATGTTACTGAAGTTTGTAGTTTGTTTTGATCCCAAATAGGCACATCCCTAAACTACTACTTAGATGACAAGATTAACAAAGCTGAGATTCTGTTCCCCGGTGTTGCATGCTTCTTGATCGCTGCCTTTCTTGGTTCTGGTGTTCATACGTCCAATGCAGCAGATAATAAAGCAAAACTTCATAGTTTGGGGAATTCGTACGAGGATGCAACATGGTATTTTATCTTTTATTTATTTTAATTATTTTTTTAAATTTTGGTAATCAAGATTGTGTTTTGATGTTACAACTTAAATAATAAATGACAGGACAAAGAGCAGTTCTTTGAGTAATGGCACTTGATCAAGCACAGGTATGAAAAACTTTCCCAACACTTGAATTTTTGTATCCGTATTGCTTGATGTAGTCAAAAGCAGGGACTGCCAACTTTCTTATAGAGCTTGAGAATAAACGAGCAATTAAGGTTATTTTTCACCTTTCCTATGTAAACTAATGTTTATTTTAAGAGTATACGTTAAAAACAATAAAAAAAAAAAAAAAAAAAATCACGCGCGCATCCTAATTAAATATTGCTATTCTTTCTCTCAGGTGTTTGGGAAGAGCGTGTTTATTGGTTTAGGCACAACTCTCTTTGCTGGAGTTTGTTTTTCACTATTTTCGCCTGCATTTAATTTGGCAACAAATGATCAATGGAGTACTCTGAAAGATGGTGTCCCTCATCTAAGTGTTTATACTGCATTTTTCTACTTCTCCCTCTCCTGTTTCGTGCTCGCTATTATTCTAAACATTACTTTCCTATATAACCCTTTACTTAATTCACCTAAGTCGTCATTTAAGGCATACTTGAACGACTGGAACGGCAGAGGTTGGGCACTTTTGGCAAGGTTTTTGTGTGGTTTTGGAAATGGTCTGCAATTTATGGGAGGCCAAGCAGCTGGATATGCAGCAACTGATGCTGTTCAGGTTAGTCAAGAACACAAACTTGAACTGCACACTCGCGCACACGCACACGCACACATACACTCGCACACACGCGTACACACAGTCACACACACTCCCACTCACTCACAAGCACACACACACACACATAAAAAAACACAAACTTATGAACTACACACGCACACACCTACACACTCACCAAGGGCGGATCTAAGGCTAGCCTTTTCAAGGCTACCCAAACTGTTTAAAAAGTAGTAATTCATCTGTTTTCATAAATTTTAAATTATAAAGTAGTACTTCTTCCTTCCCAAGATAACTATTGATTGATAACCATTTCAAGGCAACCCCAAACTGTTTAAAAAGTAGTACTTCATTCGTGCCAAAATAAATCCCAAAATAACTATTGATTGATACTCTACAAGTTTTGAATTACTAATTAGCCCTTTCCAGACATGCATAAACTATTTTTTAACTATGTATAAAGTGGGCGTGGTTATTTGCAAGGCACGCTATTTGCAAGGCACGAAAAATAGACAAAACTGCCCTCCCGTACGCGGACGTTTCGTGTGATTATACACGACGTTGTTAGATATGTTTCGTATAAAAATACACGAAATGTATTGAGTTATTTCGTGCAGATTCACACGAAATGTTAAGAAATATTTCGTATAATTTTACACGAAATGTCATTCAACATTTCGTGTAAATTAGTACGAGTTGAAATTGTCTATTTCGCGTATAGGCACACGAAACACATAGGTAGGATTTTGAGTCTCATTTCGTGTGCCTATACACGATTTACATTGGAACATTTTGTGTAACTACACACGAAATGCACAAATGACGAACTGGGTTCTACGATTTACTGGATTCGCACACTGTAATTCCCTCTCTCGGAACCCTATCTCAAAATCCCTTCTCTTTCCCACCAAACCCTACCTCAATTTCGTCTTAAACCAAGTTTCCCACCACAAATTACCTTCATTTCATGGCGGAATCCGAACTGGGTTCTGCATTTTTGCCTCCAAGAATCCCAAAAAAATCGATAAAACCCTCTTTCAAGTCGATCGAGAGAGAGAGAGACGGAGAGGTGGTAGTGGTGGCGGAGGGGACGGCGGCAGAAGGAGCTGTGAGGGAGAAGCTGGATATGAGGGAAATGAGAGGGGAGAGAAGGGTTTGATTTGTGAAAATGAAGAGAGAGAAATGAGGAAGTTAGATATATACAAGGGCATTGTGGTCATTTCAAGGTGCCTTACACATTTGGTGCCTTGCAAATAAAATTCACCGTATAAAGTTCTTAAAGTTTGCTTCATGTTTTTTGAGGAGCCCATGTGTAAGCTTTTAAATTATTAGGACATTACTGAAGCTAATTGCCAAGGCGAATTTGATCATCAGTTTAGAGAGAGTATTGTTGAGATGGGAAGGACATGTGAAAGAGTGAGAATGTTGAAGAAAATGGTTAGCCAAGTGAGGGGGAAGCTCTATATTATGAGGGTTTACATAACTTTGCTTATATGTTCTGATGATGATTTCTTTTAGTTATCTTAGAAGTAACTTTGTAATTAGTTTTTAGTTCTTTAGTTTTGATTTTCTATAACCCGATGTTATTAGTTTTCATATTTCTTCTTAGGCAAGCTGGATTGTGAATTTTAGTTCAACCTTTTTGTATGTAAATATAAATACTAACGTTGAGCAAGTTGAAGAAAATGGTCGGGCAAATGAGGGAGAAGCTCTATATTATGAGGGTTTGTATAACTGCACTTCTATGTTATGACGATGATTTCTCTTAGTTATCTTAGAAGTAACTGTGTAATTGGTTTTTTAGTTCTTTTGTTTTGATTTTCTATAACCCGATGTTATTATTCTTTTGTTTTGATTTTCTATAACCCGATGTTATTATTAGTTTTCACTAACGCTCGTCTCCAGACGTTAAATCCCCAGTTAGTTTTCACTAACGCTCGTCTCCAGACGTTAAATCCCCGGTCAGTTTTCACTAACGCTCGTCTCCAGACGTTAAATCTCCAGTAAGTTTTCACTAACGCCCGTCTCCAGACGTTAAATTCCCAGTTAGTTTTCACTAACGCTCGTCTCCAGACGTTAAATTCCCAGTTAGTTTTCACTAACGCTCGTCTCCAGACGTTAAATTCTCAGTTAGTTTTCACTTACGCTCGTCTCCAGACGTTAAATCCCCAGTTAGTTTTCACTAACGCTCGTCTCCAGACGTTAAATCCCCAGTTAGTTTTCACTAACGCTCGTCTCCAGACGTTAAATTCCCAGTTAGTTTTCACTAACGCTCGTCTCCAGACGTTAAATCCCCAGTTAGTTTTCACTAACGCCCGTCTCCAGACGTTAAATTCAATCCTAAGTTGACGTTTGACATTCAAACGCTTGATCATGTCTCCGGACATTCCAGTTACATTCTCGTCTCCAGACGTTAAATTCAATCCTCAGTTAACGTTTGACATTCAAACGCTTGATCATGTCTCCGGACATTCCAGTTACATTCTCGTCTCTAGACGTTAAATTCAATCCTCAGTTGACGTTTGACATTCAAACGCTCGATTATGTCTCCGGACATTCAAGTTACATTCCCGTCTCCAGATGTTAAATTCAATCCTCATTTGACGTTTGACATTCAAACGCTCAACCATGTCTCCGGAAATTCCAGTTACAATTCCGTCTCCCGACGTTAAAATTTCTAGTGATTTTCACCAACGTTCATCTTCCCGGCCGCCAGTCGTAAGCCCGATCGTCCCACCTCAGCGGCCATCAAGGTAAGCCCGCACAACAATCCCTCTTCGGCCATCAAGGTAAGCCCGAATGCTCATCCCCAGCAGGATTCTAAAGAAGAAACGTCGATCCTTCCGAGTTGTTAATAACGCCCGTTTAACACAACCGTTCCTAGCAACTTCGGTTTGAGGCGCCACACGCCCTCGTATGTTTCAGCAACTTCGGTTTAAGGCGCCACACGCCCTCGTATGTTCCAGCTACTCCGGTTTGAGGCGCCACACGCCCTCGTATGATTCAGCCACTCTGGTTTGAGGCGCCACACGCCGTTGAAGGTTTCAGAAGTCCCAAGTTCAGACGCCTCACAATAGTCTCCATTCAGGTTTCGGTACCTCGCAATGGTCTCATTCAGGTTTAGACGCCTCCCAACAGTCTCGCTCAGGTCAAGGTCCCCACGCACGGTCTTTGCACCTACGAACTACGATCGGCTTGATTCCCGCTCGGGATACGTAGGAATCCTTTCGCTGGGTGGTCCGCCAGTGACCGCAGTGTCTCTTCCAAAGTAAGGCATCCCGATTTGGATCCTTATCTTTTTCAACGACCCCACTTCCTTCGGAAGAGACGTCGCGAGGGCTAGCGTAAGTACCCAAATCCGGATCGTCAAAATCCGTCAGAAAGTTAACCGAAATTCGTTAACTAGCCCGCTCCAGGTTAACCGGAACTCGTTAACTCCCCGTTGCCATGCCAACGAGATGTCACGGGACTGCCTCGTGCATCCCGACGTCGAAACGTACTTGACACACATCATCGCACGTAAAAGTACGGCTTTCCCTGAAAAACGCACTTTCCGGCACTTTCCGGGGGCGTTTCAGACATTTTCCGGACTGTTATTTAAAAAACGGACAAAACCGGGACCCGGGAACGAACTCCCACACATTTGGTGACTCATGGGACGCGTGGTAAGCATTCCACCTCCCTCTAGTCATCTTTCAATCAAAAATCAAGGTCAAAAGACTAAAATACCCCTGTGTGACGTACCCGATTTTTTTTTAAATCAAACGGGGTCGCCACGCCATTTTTATTTTAAGGGCCAAAACTTTGAAAAATGCCCGAGATTAGAGATTTGGGTTCGGAGGTCACGTTACACGCCGGGAAGAACGTTAGTGTTCACCCGGAATGCCTCGTAAAACGAGTCTTCCAAGCATTAAAAACCACTTGTGTGTGTGTGTGTGTTTTGACCAAAATAAGTTGAAACTGAAAAGTAAAAATTGGGAACTCTTTATTAGACTTTGAAAAAATCCCATGATTTTTGGTGTGATTTTTGGGTTGAGTTTTAGGACTCAAAAGATTTTTTGAAGTTGAAAAACATTTCTGCCAGAATGAAAAAGGCAGTGGACACTTTATTTTAAAATGGGTTTAAGGGCTTAAAAATCTCAAAATCTGGGGAAAGTCCGAGAATGAAAGTTGTTCAAAACACCTTAAATAAGGTTTCTGTAAAAAAACTTTCCCATTTGGAGGTGATTTGTTGGACCAAAACCTTCTGGAAATCTCAGATGTGAAATCTGGATTTCCAGAGACTGATGATCTGACCTTTGAAAAATAATTTGAAAAATGGAGTTTTACTCACGAAAAAAATAAAGTAAAAATATGTATGGAAATCTCTGGATGTTGGCTACAAAAAGTATTTTGTAGTCAACACCCAATTCCTAGTTCTTCTATGTCCAAAAAATTAGACCATGGACAGAGGTCTCAGAGAAAGGCTACTGGACAGCAACTTCCTCTTGAAGAAAAGTGAGATTTAAAGGGGGTTTTGCATCCATGCTTGTCCCCATTTCCCTAGGCTTTGATTAGTGATCACTAAACATTTTAGTGGTGATCTACTATATCAAGCCATCCTTGGGGTACATTAGGACTTTAAGCATTTTATTCGCTTGGGAAGGGGAATTTTATCCTTTGAAAATGAGATT
The DNA here is from genome assembly GCA_022495995.1 of Adenophora triphylla var. japonica. Lineage (NCBI taxonomy): Eukaryota > Viridiplantae > Streptophyta > Magnoliopsida > Asterales > Campanulaceae > Adenophora > Adenophora triphylla. The sequence continues at coordinate 20,067 of JAFEMH010007511.1, read as the reverse complement.
TTATGTATGAAAATGATTTTTAGGGTTTTGGAAATGTGTTTTCAAGTAAGTAAAAACACTTTGAAGGTAATGTTGATCCTTGTAGAGGATCATCCATGGAGATGAACTTCCATGGTGATCCTCTTGGATCTAAAGCAAGAAATGAACAAACTACATTTTGGAGTTTGAAAGTGCATGCATGGATGAGAGAGATTTAGGGTAAGGAGAGGGAGGTTATACCTATCTTCCCTTGTATTTATGTTTGAATGGATTCAAGGCTTGAAAGTGTTTAGGGTTTGAATGTGTTTAGGGCTTGTGATTAGAGTTGGTCAAAGAGAAAACAAGTAGATAACAATTAAGTCCTCTATGTTTTCTCTCTAATCCTTCTCTTAAGGGGTGATTGAAGCTTGGGCTTGTGTATGAATGGGAGTGATTTGAGAGTATTTGTAGTGAGTGGGATTTGGGAAAGATTCAAGAGAAAATGGTGGCAATCTAAGGATTCCCACTGTTTTCTCTCTATTTTTCGCCAGTCTTTGTTCTTTGTGAGTGAATTGTGTTGTGTAAACTGAGAGAGGAGGGTTCAATTTATAGGCTTCTGAAATTTCCAATTATGTCAGCGCGGATGGTTATGGAAGCGTGCACTGTTGAAATTACCCGGATCCGAGAGGCTCGCGCCCCGACATCTGGCATCTTTCGCGTTGGAGCGGTGTCTCGCCGTTTTGTTTTCGCATTCGTAGAGTCGCCACGCCGTTTTTATTAAGCCCAAAACATTGAAAAAGGGCATCAGTTTAAAGATAATTTTAAACTGTTTTTGTGTGATGAGATTTTGAGTTCGGAGGTCAGATGACTCCTCGGGAAGAGAATATTAGAATATTAGAGCTCACCTGAGTCGCCTCGTAAAACGAGTCTTTCGGATACCCCTAATATCCTTTAAATGTTGTGTGTGTGAGTGTGTGCTTTTAAAAATGCATGCTGTATCGGATGTCTACATTGTATGCTATGTATGGAAATGTATTGAAATAGTAATGGAAGGAAGCCTTACCAATGTTGGTTTGTGTCTGTCTTCCGCTGGGGAATAGTGTTTGAGGTCGGAGTAGCGTTCCGGTACGGATCGGGATTGCTTCGGGAGGGGCCGGTTGTCTGCGGACAGAGTTTCGGCGTGAGTTGATGTTGCAGGCTGCGTTCGGGCAGAGGTTCGGCGTGCGTTGGGATCGCAGGGATCACTCGGGCAGAGGTTCGGCGTGCATTGGGGTGGCAGGAGTCACTCGGGCAGAGTTTCGGCGTGGTTTGGGATCGCCGGTTTGACTCGAAAAGAGCCGGGACGCCTCGGAAAAGACCAGGCAAGGCCTCGGAGTACCACGAGGGGCCTCAGAGTACCTCGAGAGTGCCTCGGGACAGCGCGGGAGCGTCGCGGGAGCGCTCGAGGAGGCTTCGGAGCACCACAAAGGGGCTCGGAAGGCCTCGGAAGGATCCGAAATGGGCCGGGATTGCCCCGAAGGGTCTTAGAGGGGAGCCTGAAGGCTAAGGGAGGAAGAGAGAAGAGGGAAATTGTGTGTAAATGAGGAGGGGGAGCCCTCTATTTATAGTGCCAGATTTGGTGCAAAGAGGTCCGTACGGACCTCCCTGGTAATCCAGACTTTTGGTTTTTCTCGATTTGAGGGAATCTGTGATGATGGTGAATATTTTGAAATCATGATGTCCCCTGAGCAATAAGGTCCCTACGGACCATCTTGACATGCAAAGAGGTCCGTACGGACCAACTCTGCAGGAGGGTAATCATTTTTCCCGGGATTTGAGGGAATATTGTGGACTTTAAGAGGATTCAGTAATTATTAAAGCAAAGAGGTCCGTACGGACCATTATTGCTTTTCCAATTTTCTGAAAATTCCCAAAAGGTCCTTTTGTCCCTTTTTATCCTGAAAGGCTCCTCCCTTGGTTTGGTGGGGGTTTAGAGAGGGTTTTGAGTGAGAGGGTCGTCGAGGCTGCGTTGATGAGTGCGGTGCTTCCGTGTGTGTTTGAAAGGGTGTGATCCAGTTGGGGTACTTACGAAGCCCTCGACGTCGCTTATGAAAGAAGTGGGGTCGCCGAGATAAGATAAGGGTCCTAACTGGATCGCGTCTTTGGGAGATAAAGTGGCCAGGGAGGTCGGTGTGAGGACGTGGTGGTGTCCTATTGTGTGACCGCATAGGTCGAGAGTGGACCACGTGATAGGATTCCTACGTATCCCACTGGCGGGAATCAAGCTTACAGTCGTAGTTCGGGTGTAGGGTGAGTGTTTTGTGAATGCGGGCGTGGTGGTGCCACTGAAGTGTCGTGTGTGTCGAGGTCGGTGGTAAGGGACGTGGTGGTGTCCTGGGTGACCGCATGGAGTCGATGGCTGGACCACTGTGATAGGATTCCTACGTATCTCGCAGGCGGGAATCGAAGCACAGTCGTAGTTCGGAGGTCGTGAAATGCGCGAGTGCGGGCGTGGTGGTGCCACGAAAGTGTTGTGTGACCGCCGAGGTGGAGTGGTAGGATGTGGTGGTGTCTGGGTGACCGCGTGGGTCGATGGCTGGACCTGTGATAGGATTCCCACGTATCCTGGCGGGAATCAAGCACAGGTCGTAGTTCGAGGTGATGAATCTGTGAGTGCATGCGGGCGTGATGGTGCCACGAGGTGTTGTGTGACCACCGAGGTCGATGGTAGGGCGTGGTGGTGTCCTAAGATGTGGTGACCGCCGAGGTCAATTGTGAGGACGTGGTGGTGTCTGGGATGGAAATTTTACGATTTTCCTAATCGGGTGGTTTAAGGCCTTAGGCGGAGATAGTGATTTGGGAGGTTTATACGGTCTTCCGGACCGAGAGTGGTTTAAAGCCTTCCGGCCGCATGAGGACTTGAATCGTCTTACGAACGTGGTTGCGCCACGCGTGACTTTGAATCGTCTTACGGCGGCGGTTTTGGGTGCCACGCGGGAGGACTTTGAATCGTCTTCGGCGGCGGTTGGTGCCACGCGCGGGAGGACTTTGAATCGTCTTACGGCGGCGGTTGGTGCCACGCGGGAGGACTTTGAATCGTCTTCGGCGGTTGGTGCCACGCGGGAGGACTTTGAATCGTCTTCGGCGGCCCGGTTGGTGCCACGCGGGAGGACTTTGAATCGTCTTGGCGGCGGTTGGTGCCACGCGGGAGGACTTTCAATCGTCTTCGGGCGGCGGCCGTGCCACGCCGGAGGACTTTGAATCGTCTTACAGCGGCGTTTTCGGTGCCACGCGGGAGGACTTTGAATCGTCTTCGGCGGTTGGTGCCACGGGAGGACTGAATCGTCTTCGCGGCGGTTTGTGCCACGCGGAGGACTTTGAATCGTCTTCGGCGGCGGTTTGTGCCACGCGGGAGGACTTTGAATCGTCTTCGCGGCGGTTTGTGCCACGCGGAGGACTTTGAATCGTCTTAAGGCACGTAATTGTGGAGCGTAGCTGCCTTGAGCGCTGTCGAGAGCCTCGTGCTTTGTCCGCTGGGAGAAGGTTGGACTTACGATAGGCTGCTTAGGTGTTCATCCGTGGCCGTTTGAAGTGGGCTTGAGGGTGATGGCCGGTGCTTGCGTTGTCGATGAGCGATGAGCGTTTGGAGGCATTTTGTGCCTTGGGATTTGTACTCGGAGGTGTTGGCTTCTTCTTGCGCTTGTTTTGCCGTTGAGTGGGCAAGGTTCTGGCGGTTCTTTGAGGATATGTAGTCTTGTACGACTTCCTTTTGACTTGTTGGGGAAGGAGCTCGGAGCTTACTTTGATGGCGGTGCTTGCGTTGCCGTTGGAGTGGCGAAGTTCGGAGCACGGCTTGGCTGCCGGTGCTTGAATTGCTTTGGGGATGCATGGCCTTGTAGGGGGCCACTGGCGACAAGATGACTTCGGACCTCTTTTTGAGGGCCGGTGGATTTGAAGTTGCCGTTGAGCATTTTGGAGCGTCTCGTGCCTTGATATTCGTGGCTTGGGAGGTTTTTTTTTTTGCTCCTTCTGCCGGTGGTTGAATTGCCGTTGAAGTGGCGGGGACCGGTCTTACATTGACGGCCGGTGGTTGAATTGCCGTTGGAGTGGGCGAGGTTCGGTCTTACATTGACGGTCGGTGGTTGAATTGCCGTTGGCCAGAAGGGCGAAGACCGGTCTTACATCACGCCGCGGTTGAATTGCCGTTGGAGTGGGCGAGGTTCTGCTTACCGAGCCGGTGGTTGAATTGCCGTTGGAGTGGGCGAGGTTCGGTCTTACACCGACCGCCGGTTCTTGAATTGAAGGGTTAGGGACCATTACGCACTTGGATTTCTTGGAAAAGGCCTTAGGACGGCCCGGGGCAAAGATTATAAGGCGGGGAAAGTAATTTGGCCACCACTTTGCAAAGAGGTCGTGCGGACCAACACTGGTTTGCAAAGAGGTCCGTACGGACCACTTTGGTTTTTTACGGTTCCAGGTTTTGACCGGGTTTAAATGCCGAGGCTCCCAGCTTCTTCTTCCTCGGTTCGTGAACCGGGCGAGAGAGAGAGGAAAACTCCATTGTTAACCAAAATCTCCCATTTTTCGCTTGAATCGCTTGCAATGGCGGAAGGATCTCGAAGGAGTCGTCGTCAACGCAGTCAAGAAGTGGTCGAGCAACGGATGGAGCTCCAAAGAAATTGGATTTCGTTTGTTCCATCTTCGAAGAACCCGGATGTCTTGTATCCGAATCCGGAGGTGCACAATCGTCGTTCTAGGAACGTCGGGGAGGTAAGAAATCCGTTCCGTTTTGATTCCCTGCTCGAATTTTTGAATGCTAGAACTAGGTTTTAGTTTTTCGCATTTTTGAATTTTTGTTATTTTTTATGCCTTTTGCGAAATTCTTGATGAATTGTTGAAAATGGACATGTAAAAATTGTGGGTATGTGTATTTTGTGCAGAAATGTGTAGATTAGCTTTTATTTGTGAAAATAAAGTGCCTCTCTAATGAAATGCATGCTTTGGTGTTTTGTACCGTATGCTATTTATGTATGTACATTATGAGAAAAGTTTGTCGTGTAGTGACAATTTTTGTGAAAAAATGTGACATGTGCCGTGTTTTGTGACGGGTTTTGTCTGAAAGTGTGTGCCGTGTAGGGACGAATTTTTTTGAAAAATGTGTTATGCATATGTGTCGTGCCGTGTGTGCCATGTTTTTGGGTGACGGACTTTGTGGGGAAAATATGTGCAATATGTGCCGTGTTTTTGTGACGGGTTATATGTGCCTTTGCTGTGTTGGGACGGACTTTTTTGAAAATGTGTCGTGTAGGGCTTAATCCCTCTTTTGAGAAAATGTGTACAGTGTATGCCGTGTTTTTGTGACGGACTGCATGGGAAAAATTATATGTATAATGTATGTGAAAATTATGTGCAACATGTGCCGTGTTTTGTGACGGGTTATATGTGAAAAATATGTGCAATGTGTGCCGTGTTTTGTGACGGGTTATTTTCATGGCTTTCCGTGTTGGGACGGACTTTTGTGCCTTTTGTTTTATATTAAATCTTGTGATTGACGTACCTTTCTGTGTTTACCACGGGGATGCGGGGCTTATGGCCGGGAAGGCCAAGAGGATGAAGACTCGGGGATCGCTCGAGGCATTGTTGAAGTTGTGGCGGCGGATGCACGATATTTCCGTGGATGGTAGGCCGAGTCCCCGAGGCCGGGTCTACGCTTCACGGCTGGGGGTGTTTGTAGAGAACACGGCCGGAGTTTACGATACGAGGAAGAACAAGAGCGTCTTCCTTGGCCTTTCCGAGTATTGGTGGGATACCACCCACACCTTCCATCCCGAGTTGGGGAGAGGTGACGGTGACGCCGACCGATTTCTTTGCGATTACGGGCTTTTCTTGAAAGGAGGGCCGGTACGGTGGAGAGATATGATCTCCGTCTTTGTGTTGACCGAGCTGCCGGGCTTTGAGCCTCGTCCTCGCGAGGGCTGGGGATGTTGTATAGCGATGTGGAGCGAGGATCACGTCCAAAGATTGGGGCCTATGTCAGAGTACCGGCCGGGTGACGGCGGAGCGGCGCGCTCCTTTTTGTGGTATGCACTTTCCGAGACTTTGTTCTCGAACCACGCGACTGCGGCTCCCTTTGCTCTGTTGGAGAGCTTGATTGATCTGGAGAGGGTTTGTGACATTGCTTGGGGCGAGGCAGGCTTGGCCGAGCTCTACTTTTCTTTGGACCGGTTTAGCCGGGGTGTGGCCAGTTCATTGGCCTGTTTTGACTTTGCTTTGGAGGTATGAGCTCATTGCTGTTTTTGATTTAGCAACTTGTCGTTTCCACGTTTTCTTTTGCACTGAGCCTTTTCTGTTTTTGTCATAGGTGTGGTTCTATGAGGTTTTTCAAAGTTGTTTCCTAGTGGGATAGAGATCCCGGGTTTGTTAGCTGCGTATCTGTTATCCCGCTATGGGCCGGGCCGGGCTCGTACGGCGAGGAAGAGGAGGACCCGCAGGGGGAAGCTCACCATCGCCTACGGGGGATGTGCAGAGAGCGTCACGGAGAGGGGTAGCCCGAAGGGGTTTGTTTTGGTCCCATGGGCTCGGTATGAGGGTGATGAGTTCGAGGGGGCTCCCGAGGTGACAGCCAGCCGGGGAAGATGCCGCGGGCTTGACTGCGACGTCATGCCCGGGTGGAGCGGGTCTTCGCGCATGGCCCCGGTGTGCTTCCCGTGGCTCCGAGGACCCTCCCTTTCGGGATGCTTGATTCCGGAGACATGGATGTGCTCGATTTTGAGAGGTACCTTGGCGGTGTGGGCGCGAGGAGTTTATCTTGTATGGAGAGAGAGGAGTACGGGGCCTTCGTGAGGGGAGGAAGGCGAGGACGCGCGAATGCGCGGGCGAGGAGAGAGAGGGCGGCCGCGTGCTCCCCTGCAGAGGTTCCGATGTCGGGGCCGGATTTCACGTATGTCCGTGGGGACGGGTCGAGGCGGAGGAGTAATGCGTATCCGTTTACGAGCGAGCTCCCGCCGCATACCAAGAGTGGATCCCGACAGGATCGGTGAGTGTCTTGACTCTTTTCCATATTGGCATCTTTTACGCATTTTTCTCTTTTTGTTGTCGAGTGTGCTTGTATTGCTGACGTTTCCTTGGCGCTTGCTTGTGCAGTCCGGGGAGAGCCTATGATATCTTGACTCGCCGTTACGTGGCGATGAGGTCGTTTGCGAAGAAGATGGCGTCGAAGATTTCTTGCTTAGGTCTTCGCGACGCGTGCTGCGTACGGCCTATGCCTTCGAGACGTGCATTCTCAGACGTTCCTCCGCCTAGAGCCGAGCCGGAGCACGCAGGGAGGGACCTTCGAGGGGGCGGCATAGCATGGATGCCGGGGACGTCTTCGGGAGCTCCGAGTGGCGGCCCTTTTATCAGTTCTTCCCTCCGCGGGGCCCGCGCGGGGTGAGGATCCTCGGGGCCTTCTTTCTTCGATCACTTTCGTCGGATTTGATCCTTCGGATTACTTTGAGTGGCGGCCTCAGGCGGGGCTCGGTACTCGATGACGAGGACGTGGCGGGCGAGTTCACAGGGGATGCCCGGCTTCTCTCTGCAGAGGACCTCGGCGAGGATGATGATGATCTTTGAAGAGTCGGATTAGGGTCCATTTGCTTTCCCTCTTTCCATATCTTACTCCATTTTTTTTTTGTTTAGCAACAGACATTTGATATTCCTGTAATAAAACACTCATATTTGCACGGCAAACAACATTTTATTTTAAGATGTAATGTCATTTTTGTGATTTCCGGGATTTGTCCTAGAAATGGTTGCTATTATTATTATATTTTTGTGCATGCCACGTGAGCTGAGAGTGCGTTTGTGGGTAGTGTATGTTTGTCGGGAATGGCTTTGGCCAGTGTTTGGGCAGTTTGGAGCAAGGTCCTGCTGAGGACGGTGGTTGTTATGCTTGTTTCTTTGGGGAAATGGAGTTACGTTTGCAAGGAGGTCGTACGGACATACTTAGCATGCAAAAGAGGTCCGTACGGACCAACCTTGCTTTTGGGAAGGAGATAAATGCTTTCCGGTCATGCAGGTTCTTCCTCATTTCCCCATTTGCAGCCATTTTCGAGCTTTCTTCCCCATTTTCTCTAGGAACCTCCATTTTTGCCATGGATTCTTCGTACGTCCCTAGAATTTTGCCGAGGCTATCACAGGAGAGGCAAGCACACTTCCTTGAGCAGTTGAAAACGTGGATGCGGCGCCGTATGAGGCATCAGAGACGGGCTTTCGAGGTATGGTTTTGTCTTTGCTCGATTTGGTCTTTTAAGGAGTTGGTTCCTGATTAGGATTTGTTGCGGGCTGCCGCGAAGTTACAGGATGTTAGGAGGCACGTGTCTTGTTTCTCCTACAATGAAATGGTGCCCACTTTTGAGGATTTTCGGGCTTTGATGGGGGACCGGAGGTGGAGGCCATCTCGCTTCCTTTGATTGGTGGTGCTTTGCGGTGAGCGTGAAGCTTGCGAGGCTTTCTTCGTACTTCGTTGGAAGAAGTGCGGGGCATGATCCTTGATTCGGGTCAAATTGACATTTACGCATTCTTAGGAGCGGTTCATGGTTGATGAGGAAGTGATGTCTCTTGGGACGCATTTGCCTTGTGCGTGATGGCGACGCTTTTGCTGAGTCGGCTCCCTTGGCATTTGTGATGGGGCTTTGCTAGATGTGGTAGGCACGCTGCGAGCTTGGAGAGGATATTGTCCCGTTGGTCTTTGGGGAGACTCTTCATGGTATCGACCGTCGCGGCGGGATCGTTTCATGAGAGGGGAAGCCCCGCTTTGCTCACCTTGTGGCTGCGAGAGAGACTTCGAGGCCACGCCCGAGGCTCGACGTCGTTTAGTCCGTGGTCATTTGCTCGGCGACCTCTTGCGTTGGATATGGATCGGTCACTTTGGGAGAGATGGATGGCGCGACTTGGTACGTATCGAGATCCGGCGAGGTGGGTTCCGCCTTTGGAGGATTGAGACTAGGAGGAGGATCTTGCGAAGGGAAGGGTCCTACGTTGTCGAGTTCCGAGGTTTGTCTTGGTCCTCCTTCTATATTCCGTCGCTTGTTTCCGTAGGTTTGGGATGAAGCGAGAGCCTTTGTTGGGGCTGGGATGACCTTGCTCGCGGAGGTAGTTCCCCTTTGTATGGCGGCTTGGTGCCTTCTTGTATTTTACGAGGTATGGAAGTATTCCGCGTTCCCTCTGTGGTACTCCTTAGACGTCGGGGAGCGTCGTATTGACGACTCGGTGCACCTGGCCTGGTATGAGCGGCGTGTTGGGCGTCCCAAGTGGTCTTGGAGAGAGGCGTGTAGCGGTGCAGGACCCGGTTGCCGTAGTAGCTATTGCCTTAGGAGTGCCGAAGCACAGTCGACCCTTTGGATGTGACGGGAGACACTTTGTTTGACTACGAGACTAGAGTTGACCGGCGACGGGGAGAGGTCCTCTTTTGCGGACTCGCGGGGAGGAGATCCGAGCCGAAGCACGGGCGAATGAAGCCACGAGAGCTCTTGGATTGTTTGACTCTACGGGGAGGACCCCGGATCTCGGAGCGAGAGACGCGAGTTGGTTCACGTGGAGCGAAAGAAGACTCGCCGGGGACGAGGAAGAAAGGAAAGAATGGCGAGGGACAAGCGCAGACGGCGCGGAATGACCTCCTAGGTATCCATTCATTGCATTGCAAACACATTATTAGTTAAATGTATTAAATTTGTCTTTTAGCATGTTGTGAACTTGAGAGTAGACCGTGCTTGAACTCATCAAGAAATGTTGTAACCGTTAGTGATTTGTGATTTACTTTTAAAGCTTTGTCGAGACGCAAGATCTCTTGTTTGCCTTTGCTTCTGTTGTGCACTTTGTCGGCGTCCGTCCTTGGACTTTTACATTTGCATTTGCGGGCTGACGCTCAGGCTATGACGGCAATCCATTTTGCTTAGGCTTTGTGCTTGGCTGAGAGGTTGAGTGATCCCTTGACAAGTCGTTTTGACGGTCTTTTCCGCAGCTTCCTTGCCTCTTGTTGGCGTCGGGCTCTTGACCTCTTTTTTGCAGCTTCTGCTTGAGCTCCTTTTGTTTTTTTTATTTATTGTTTTTTTTTTTGTGTGAGCCCTTGCTCGAGCTCTCTCTTTTTTTTTTTTGGAAGCGCGTGAGGGCGAAAAGCCACTGGCTTGGAAGCGAGACATGAGTCGGTCGTTTGATGCTTTGAGTGACCCTCGGATGTCCTTTGATGTTGCCTCCGTCAGTTTGACTTGGTCAAGAGTGGCTGTTGGGGCGTGTTCTTGAAAAGTGCGTAGCTTGATGGAGGTCTTGATTGACATTCAAACTTTTGACTTTTTTGTGTATTTTTAGACCGGACCAATTAAGGTTGCCTACGTTCCCCGGACTAGAGGGCTCAGTGCACGTAGTTCGACACTACATGGAGTGCCAAGAGATGCACGGTTGTTCTTCTTTAGGCGAAGTATCTGCGAAGTTTGCTTAGTTATTTGGATTCATGAAGGGATTGCCGTCTAGGTGCCGTCGGCTTCATGGCGCCTCAGGAGAAGATCTTTTGTACCACGAAAGGGCCGATCCATGTGGGTTCCCATTTTCCCAGTGGGTTAGTTTGAGTGGGAGGCTTTTCTTTGAGTACAAGATCACCTTCCACGATGTCTCGGGACTTGACTTTCTTGTCGAAAGCTCTAGCCATCCTGCTTTGATAGGCTCGGACGTGTTCCATGGCCTTTAGTCGTCGCTCGTCTAGCGAGCCAATTCGTCATGTCGGCCGGAGCCATTCAACTTCGTTGACGTCATTTTCAGCGGCACTCGGAGTGAGGGAATTTCAATTCAATGGGAAGGGCTTTGCTTCCATCCCGTATGTCGGGGCAAATGGGGTTTCTCCGTGGGCATTCGGCGATGTGCGGTAGCCCCAAAGTGCAAGGGGCAGCTTCTCGGGCCAATCTCGTCCTCGGGTGGACATTTTTCGGATGATCCGTTCGAGGGTTTTGTTTGCTGCTTCCACGGCGCCGTTTTTTTGTGGCCGGTAGGGAGAAGATTTGTGGCGTGTGATCTTGCATTCGGCCGTGATCTTTCGAATTCCCCTTCGAAGTGTGAGCCATTGTCTGATATGACCTCATTTGGGATGCCGTATCGGCAGATGATGTTTTCCTTGAGGAAATGCGCGACCTTCTTGGAGGTGAGTACCTTGTAGGACTTGGATTTGACCCATTTGGTGAAGTAGTCGATGGCTACTAAGATGAACTCGTGACCGTTGTTGCCTGGCGGAGCGATTTTCCCGATGACGTCAATTCCCCAAGTGGAAAATGGCCAAGGTGTAGTCATGTAGTAGAGATCGTGGGGAGGTAGATGATTGAGGTTGGAGAACCGTTGGCACTTGTCGCAGCTTCGGACAAAGTGGATGCAATCTGCCTCCATGGAGATCCAGTAGTAGCCCATCCTGAGAATGATTTGCATCAGGGCTCTGGCGTTCATGTGGGGACCGCAAGCCCCATTGTGGACTTCGTTCATGAACTTGTGCTTCTTCTTGGGCGATGCGGCGTAGGAGTGGCCCATGGTAGCGTTTCTTGTATAGCATGTCCCCGAGGATGACGAAGTGAGAGGCAAGGCGTTTTAGGGCCATGATGCTCTTGGTTTTGACCCCTCCTGTGTGTGGGTCTTCCTTGTTCATGAAGGTGATTTCCCCGTTCTTGAGGTATTGGAAAATCTGGTTTGTCTTTGGAAATGGCGTCGGACTTGCGTCTCTTTGGCTCTTGACAATCTTGCAAATCGTTGTGATTAAAACCTTCTCGGCGGCTTGGGCCCAGGTTTTCCCTCGTTTGACAACATGCTTAAATGTTTGCTTGATGCATTTATTTAATTAATGTGTTTGCCTTTTGTATAGATGAATTGTTATTAACTTGTTTTGATTAGTTAATGTCATCATTTGTTAAAGATGCGATGAAATGATTTTTAGGAAGGTCGGACCTTTTATTGAAAGCGTGAAGATTGTACATTGTTGATCAAAGATTCACAATCGTCGGGCGTAAAGCCGTCAAAGACTCAAAAGATGTGAATACACGACAACAAGACTCGAAGCTAGACTATAGGCGACGAGGATTGGACCGGAGCTTCATTACTCTCGGATGGCTGTAGCTCTAGAGGGAGTGGTCTGGTTCGGGTGGCCAATCTTCCCTTGGCATGAGTCCGGAAAGTAGCTTGCATGCGGTTCGATTTCAAACCCCGGATTGTGGAGGTTTTGGCATTGCTCCTCTGATGATGTCCCTCCATTAGTGTTGCCACCAGTCCTTGGGGGTTTTGATGATAGAAGTCGGCGAGGGCTACTTCTAGGAGGGCGAAGCATTCGGCGGTCGGAGTTGATTCTTGCGATGTTGATCACTTTCATAGAATCTGCCTCTTTATGCAGGATCTTTGCTTGGACGACGTTTACAATGTCGATTCGAGCGGGCATGCTATATCTCCTTCCACGATTAAGCCTTGGAGGAGGTTGCGCCATTTGTTCATCCAGGGTCGGACAGGAATGTTGAATTGAACTAGGCTGTGATGGCTGTCCCCGTAAGATCCGAGTGTCGGCTAGAGGGTTGTCTTGTACGGGGATCGGTGATGAGCCGGTTTGCAAGAGGGTTTTCGGCGAAGTAAGGGTCTACTCCTCGATCAATCTCCATTAGGGCATCCGTCTCTTGATCCTCTCTCGAAGCATTCTTCACGATCGCATATGTCGAGTTGTCATCACGACCCATGAGTTCTTCGATTTCCGGCTCGTCGCGGCTTAGAGCGTGGATGTGAGATCCACTTCGTAGCGGGACGGGGTAGGAAGAATCATGCAGGGAAGAGTATTCGGTCATGTCGGGACCTTCCAGGTCATAGCTTGCGACGAGCACTTGCCATTCTGCTTTGCTTCCGCGGATCACTTCGATCGCTCCATTGGCATTGATGAATTTCACGCATTGGTGAAGAGTAGATGATCTTGCTTTCATCGATGTATCCAAGGTCGTCCCAACAAAGCGAGAGAAGGTTGGTTTGATTTCCACGACTTGGAACTCTCTGGAGCTCCGGTTGTACGTCGAATTGGATCCTCAAATTGATGACTCCTACGATTGGTCGTGCGGTGGAATCGTAGGCTCGGATTACCCGAGGTGAAGGCCTTATCGAGAGAACGGTCGATGCGGAGTCGTTTCGGTGTGCTCAAGCGATGATGTTGGCTGCGGAGCCGTTATCAATCAAGACGTTCGGGAGGAAGAACATCTCTATTTTTATGAGGATGAGGAGGGCTTCGTTGTGCCGATTCTCACATATTGGCAAGTCATCGTCTGTGAAGGCTAAACCGCTTCCGTGCTACCGTTTGGACTCGGTCTCTTACGGGAACGTTCGATCCATCCATTTGTGTGCCTTGGCTGGGGCAAAGATCGTAGGGAGACGGTTGCCCTTGGGCGTTCTTGTCGGAATTCCCGGTCACGAGATCTTTTGACTACGGTTTCACGCTCCCGGTCATAGCGGGACGGCATGCGACGGTTTCGGAAATTGCGGGGGTCTGCTCTCGCTTGGAGTTTCGTCAAAGGCTATTGAGTTTACCTGTCGTTCGGGGAATGGATTTCCGATGGTATTGGGACCGCGAGGGCGTTCCAATTTTCCCTCCTCAATGAGCCTGGACCACTGCTTGAGCACGAAGCAATTGTCGGTGGTGTGGCCGGGGTAGTTGTGGAAGGCGCGGTGCTTGCTCATATCCATGTTGGGTTTGGGAGTCTTTGGTTGGAAATTCTCGAGTGGTTTGAGAAGATTTCGTTTCACCAAAGCTTCAAATACTTGACCCGAGGGCATTTCAAGGTTATCTAAATCTTGGGCGTGGGAAGCGAGGGGATTGTTATTCTTTGGGGCTGCTTGATCGCGGTTTACTTGAGCTCAGTTACGAATGTAGTGTCTTGTTCATTTGCTTCCTTTCCTTTGGTCGGGCGGGAGTTGAAGTTGCCGAGGTTTGTTCGATAGCGGTAAGATGAGGCGGGGTTCTTTGTTGCCTTTTGAAGACTCGAGTCTTTTCAAACTTTGTCCGGCGTTGACCGTGGCACGGAGATCGGATAGAAATGGTGGGCGATTAAGGTCCTCAAAGATGGCTTGAGGCGGGAATGGAAGATGTCCATCTGCTCTTCTTTGGAAAGTGGATCCATTATCTCGCTTAGCTTCCCAGTTCCATCTTTTGTAGAACTCGCCTTTGGTTCGTCATCCTTTTGTTCGGTGGCTTGCGGGTCATGGCGGTTTGTCTCCCATTCAAGGTTGGCGCGGTACTTCTCGGGAAGATTTCGGCGATCGATCCCATGTGGAGCGGTTTTACGCCTTCACATTGAGGAACCACCTTAGTCTTTGTGGATTTGAGGGAATGCGAAAGTGATGCGCCATCTGTTGAGGGTTGCCCCTTTGGCTCTCATACCCGGACGTAGGTGTCGATGTGGGTTTTTGGGCATTACTGTCCCGTCAAACTTTTCCATTTCCGGCATCCTGAACTTTGGAGGGAGAGGGACCACTTTGTTCGGATCGGTAGGCGGGAGGGAGTCCTTCCGAGAACTAGCTAGCTTGCCTTGCATGTCTTTCATTTGTTCGATCAGCCAAGCCATGTGAGGATCAGTATGCGAGGTGGGTTACCGTTTTCGGGGACGGAAGCCGAAGATGGGGGTGGATTGGGCGATGGAATCGCCATTCGGGAGTCTTGGGGAGGTAGTTGAGTGTATACCAACCCATACCACAGGGTGTTGAAGTTGAGGCGTGATTGCCGGGTCAGCTAAGGGTTGTGTTTGGGAGGCGGGAAATGATTCGTTAGCCCCAATTGGCGAGACTAGCGGGTGGCAAACTTGAGATGTCGGGATATCCGCTCGGGATGCTGTCCACTGGTAAGCATGGGGACTTTTGATTGTGGTTGCGAGGCTCGTATAGAGGCAAAGGATTGAATCACAGGGGATACCGAGATGCATTGGGATACGCGGAGCGAGCACGTATGTGTCTTTGTTGGTGCGAGCTTGATGTGCGGGCCGGGAAGCGGCTGTCTTGAGGCGGGCATGTCGGGCTGCTTGGCCCAGCGCTGAGGAGCTTTGAGCGAGAGGCGCTGCGTTGCTGGGATCTCGTAACTTGGCGGAGGCGGAACTTCTTGATAGCTTTGAGAAGGCAAGGGAGCGGGTATGTCTTCGTCCTCTATGAGAACAAGGTTCCGTCGGGTTGGGAAGCTGCAACTGTTCCTCGAAGACGCAAGGTGTCTACGATCCGGAGCTTGCTTTGTTCCTCTTGGCGCTTCTTGATGGTTTCGAAGGCTCGCAGAACCTCCTCCATTGTCTGGAGGTTCCTTAGTGGCGGGGTTCCGTTTCCCTCCTTGTTATCTGTTGATCCGTCGTGGGAGAGTAGCGGACGGTGCGAGCCGTTGAAGCTGGAAGGGCTATCGGACCTTGTGACCTCGATGCGAAAAGGCGGCTTCCAGGTATTCTCAACCACTCTCGGTTATTTGGAGGGGGTGATGGGCAAGGATTTAGACACGGGAATGGCCTAACGGGATAAAAGGGGAAAGCTCACGTGGCACGCGGTTTCCGTTTCTTTTATTTATGATTTTTTTGTTGTTTTAATTTACTTAAAACAGTGTTTTCTCGAGAATCCTAGGTAGGTTGGAAAAGATTGCTCTTCTTTTTCGCAACTATGCTAGATCACAGGTCGATGGAGACCATACGTGCGGCTATAAGCCCCTCGTTTTGCACACAGTATTTCGACATCCCGGGGTGGGCGGCCCGGGCGAGGTCCTATAGTGCAAGCGGTTTCCACCAGGCCTAAAGAAAAATCGAACCTAAGGATCGAGCTTTGTCATGTTCGTTTTGATGCGTTAGCCGTGTGAATAGTGAACCAGCCGGCCACTAAGTCAAGATCGGGTCAAGAGTTCGGCATGACCTCTCTTTACCTTGCTTGCGCAAGGGATCTGTGACGTTAGGCGTTAGGTGGGTCATATTGTCATGGCGACGTATCAAAGGCGTGATGACATGGTGTCATGTGAGCATGGATGTATATCAGGGACGGAACATCGTGCAGGTGTAACTTCGGAAATCAAGATCGAGTCAAGATTTTAGCATGACCTTTCATCGCTTTGCTTGCGCGAGGATCTTGAGTCTAGAGCCTTGACTCGAAAAATGGCCGGCATGGTATATGTATCCGAGTGTATGACACGGGCTAGGTAAAAACCAGCAGTGCGGACGAGTGTGACTCAAGACTCAAGCGTGCGGGGTTGACGCTTGGCTAGGATGGGATGTTTGGAATGATCCGTGCGCGTCCAAGAGGCCTAGGAAGACCAAGCTGCAAGCTGAGACCACTCCGGGTTGAGGGTTGTAGTGTGCGGTGTATCAGGCGGCGGTGCGCGTAGCGTGCGGTGTAGCAAGGCGGCCGGTGTGAGTAGTGTGCGGTGTAACCGAGGCGGCGGTGCGAGTAGTGTGCGGTCTCTAAAATTCTTTTACGAGTAAAACGAAGTTTTGAAGAATTTTAAATGTATGCACAGATGTATATTGATGCATTTTTTTTGTATTTTTATTTGTAAAATAAAAACGAAGCACGTGCACACACACACAACAGTTAAAGGAAGGGGTAAAATGAAAGTTTGACCCTCATCATCGTTTTAAAAATATTTTGTTTTGTTTAAAAAGATTATAAAACAAAAAGTCCCAGTAGTCGCCAAGCGAAATTACCGGATCAGAGGCTCGCGCCCGGCATCTAGCATCTTTCGCGTTGGAGCGGTGTCTCGCCGTTTTGTTTTCGCATTCGTAGAGTCGCCACGCCGTTTTTATTAAGCCCAAAACATTGAAAAAGGGCATCAGTTTAAAGATAATTTTAAACTGTTTTTGTGTGATGAGATTTTGAGTTCGGAGGTCAGATGACTCCTCGGGAAGAGAATATTAGAATATTAGAGCTCACGAGTCGCCTCGTAAAACGAGTCTTTCGGATACCCTAATATCCTTTAAATGTTGTGTGTGTGAGTGTGTGCTTTTAAAAATGCATGCTTTGTATCGGATGTCTACATTGTATGCTATGTATGGAAATGTATTGAAATAGTAATGGAAGGAAGCCTTACGAATGTTGGTTTGTGTCTGTCTTCGTGGGGAATAGTGTTTGAGGTCGGAGTAGCGTTCGGTACGGATCGGGATTGCTTCGGGAGGGGCCGGTTGTCTGCGGACGAGTTTCGGCGTGAGTTGATGTTGCGAGGCTGCGTTCGGGCAGAGGTTCGGCGTGCGTTAGGATCGCAGGGATCACTCGGGCGAGAGGTTCGGCGTGCGTTGCGGTGGCGGGAGTCACTCGGGCGAGTTTCGGCGTGGTTTGGGATCGCGGTTTGACTCGAAAAGAGCGGGACGCCTCGGGAAAGACCGAGGCGAGGCCTCGGAGTACCACGAGGGGCCTCGAGTACCTCGAGAGTGCCTCGGGGGCGCGGGAGCGTCGCGGGAGCGCTCGGGGAGGCTTCGGAGCACCACGCAGGGGCTCGGAAGGCCTCGGAAGGATCGAAATGGGTCGGGATTGCCCGAAGGGTCTTAGAGGGGAAGCTGAGAAGGCTAAGGGAGGAAGAGAGAAGAGGGAGGTGTGTGAAAATGAGGAGGGGGAGCCCTACATTTATAGTGCAGATTTGGTGCAAAGAGGTCCGTACGGACCTCCCTGGTAATCCAGACTTTTGGTTTTCCTCGATTTGAGGGAATTTGTGATGATGGTGAATATTTTGAAATCATGATATCCCCTGAGCAATAAGGTCCGTACGGACCATCTTGACATGCAAAGAGGTCCGTACGGACCAACTCTGCAGGAGGGTAATCATTTTCCAGGGATTTGAGGGAATATTGTGGACTTTAAGAGGATTCGGTAATTATTAAAGCAAAGAGGTCCGTACGGACCATTATTGCTTTCCAATTTCTGAAAATTCCCAAAAGGTCCTTTTGTCCACTTTTATCCCGAAAGGCTCCTCCACTTGGTTTGGTTGGGGGTTTAGAGAGGGTTTTGAGTGAGAGGGTCGTCGAGGCTGCGTTGATGAGTACGCGGTGCTTCCGTGTGTTTGAAAGGGTGTGATCAGTTGGGGTACTTACTTGTTCATTAAATGCGGCTCCAGGCTTTGGACACAAAGAAATATCTTTTGAAAATTCAAAGCGGATTTCTTGTTTTTGGCTTACCGGTCGGATTTTTCCAATTTCTTTTCTTTTTGAGATGCTTTCCTTGGTTTATCTTTAAATAGCAATGCCTACTTTAACCTTACTTTGTTAGAAAAGTTAGGAATAGTTAGAAATGTTAGGAGTGTTAAAACTTTCATTAATTTTCTAACGAAAATACTAACGACTCAAATTGGAGCACTTACAGTAGCCCCTCGGCGACGGAGCTTTCGAAGGAAGCGGGGTCGTCGATAAGAGTAAGGCTCCATATTTGACAGGGTGATCAAGTGATCGAGTGGCTGAACCTAGCGATAGGCTACCTACGTATCCCGAATGGGAATCAAGCTAGGCGTAGTTCGGGTCTTGAGCTATCTTCAGACGTCGACCCTAGAGTGGCGATGTTTTAGGATGTCAACCTTGGCGAGCGAGTTACGCGGTCGTTTGTTGAAAGAAACTCTGCTGGGATGACCATTTTGGTCGATGGCTAGAGTTGTATATCCGCTCTGCTTTGGGGATAGGAATGACCATTTCGGTACCCGATGGTGAACCTAATGGTAGGCTACTACGTATCCTTAAGAGGAATCAAGCCGGTCGTAGTTCGGGCCTTCCGACTATCTTCAGACGTCGACCCTAGAGTGACTGTTTTAGGGTGTCAACCTAAGATTTGACTACTTTTGGAAGTCGCCCTAAGATTTGACTATTTTTGGGAAGTCTCCCTAAGATTTGACTATTTTTAGGAAGTCGCCCTATGATTTGACTATTTTTGGGAAATCTCCCTAAGATTTGACTATTTTTGGGAAGTCGCCCTATGATTTGACTATTTTTGGGAAGTCACCCTATGATTTGACTATTTTTGGGAAGTCTCCCTAAGATTTGACTATTTTTGGGAAGTCGCCCTATGATTTGACTATTTTTGGGAAGTCGCCCTATGGTTTGACTATTTTTGGGAAGTCGCCCTATGGTTTGACTATTTTTGGGAAGTCGCCCTAAGATTTGACTATTTTTGGGAAGTCACCCTATGGTTTGACTATTTTTGCGAAGTCGCCCTATGGTTTGACTATTTTTGAGAAGTCGCCCTATGGTTTGACTATTTTTGAGAAGTCGCCCTATGATTTGACTATTTTTTGGGAAGTCACCCTATGGTTTGACTATTTTTGGGAAGTCGCCCTATGATTTGACTATTTTTGGGAAGCCACCCTATGGTTTGACTATTTTTGGAAGTCGCCCTATGGTTTGACTATTTTGGGAAGTCGCCCTATGGTTTGACTATTTTTGGGAAGTCGCCCTATGGTTTGACTATTTTTGGAAAGTCGCCCTATGATTTGACTATTTTTGGGAAGTCACCCTATGATTTGACTATTTTTGGGAAGTCGCCCTATGATTTGACTATTTTTGGGAAGCCACCCTATGGTTTGACTATTTTTGGGAAGTTGCCCTGGTAATGATTTCGGTTTGTCGAATTAGGGGATGATTGCGATTTATTGCTTTCCTAGTGTTGTGTGTGATAGCGTTTTAGGTGCCTCAAACCTTAATGATGGCGTCTTAGGTGCCTTGAACCTTGATGATGGCTTTTTAGGTGCCTTAAACCTTGAGGATGGCGTCTTAGGTGCCTCGAACCTTGATGATGGCGTCTTAGGTGCCTTGAACCTTGATGATGGCGTTTTAGGTGCCTCGAACCTTGACAAAGGGTGATCTGGAGGTATTAACTTGTTTTGAAATGATTTCCTTCGATGTTACGTTATCCTTTCATTGGGACAGACTTCGAGGGGATAAACAGTCTTTTGGTGGAGCTTCATATGAAGGAAGGGATCGGTCTTCACGTTTGGCTTAGGGAGAGGTGAAAGAGACGGAATTCCGTTGGCTTTTCAAATCGAGGATGAACCCTAAGTTGAGAGTTTAGTTCTATTGTATGAACCTAAATGAGGGCTCGGTTCAGGAGTATGAACCTAAATCGAGGTTGAGGAGACTATTTGAAGGGCATTCTCGCAGGGGAAGATTAGAGCTA
>JAFEMH010007510.1:0-86952 GCA_022495995.1 Adenophora triphylla var. japonica | reverse complement strand
ATCATGAGCCTGCTTGACATCAAGACTACAGATTTGAAGCCTTCTTCCCTCACAGTCAAAGCTGCAGAGTGATTCAACGTCGCTGCAAGACTGGGAGTTGCTACATTGGATCTGCCCGGTTTGGCAAAAAATTGATACCCGTGGAATTCCAAGTTATCGATATCCCGATCACCTCTTAATGCCCCGTTGGGAAGGCCTCGGCTGTATCAAGTTAAAGGGGTTGCTTCGAGCCTCCATCGCAGTGTAAAGCTTCTCTCGACGGAGATCTAACAACCATTTACTTCAGACCCAGTCACTTTGTGAGGGCACTCTGACACAGTGGAATACCTATTCTCGAAATCAAACATGATGAGGAAGGCCTCATGCTAACAGGATTCAACACTGCCGAGCCTCCTAAGGCCCAAGTTTGCAACATAGATCCGACAATCACTGGGATAAAATCCCTCCTATTCTAAAATGATGAGGACGATGAGCTATCTACTCGGGCTTCCTTGGGCCTAGGGAAGCACCAACAAGGAACTCACAAACTCATCGAGGTGAAAGGACAGAAAACTCGCCACGGCCTCGGGATACGAGGCTACCTCGGTGGACACCGCGAAAGAAAAAGAATTTGCTCTACAAAGGAAAGAAGCCGCCACGGGTGAAGCGGCCCTCACAACGGTCCTAAATCCTTCCCTTTCACCCTAATTTGGCCGACTACTTTGTAAAGGGTCCCACACAAACCGAGTAATGTCATTACCAAAAGAGCCTAATTCCTACGTAAGGGTGGTCGAAGCTACAGGATAGCCCGAACAAGTTCGTGGGAGCCAAAAGCTAACCCGATCCGTAGAGTGTTTCGGACCTACCTAAGATACCTTCCGGCTACCACTACCATGAAGAGCGAGTGTATACCTTCGCAGGCGTGCCCAACCCGGTAAAGCAGTTCGAGAAGCTTACTACCACAATTCCTATCGCCTGTAGAAGGCCCGAAGCTCCGAGTTTGAGCTAACATTGCCGAAAGCCAAAGCCGCGGAAGTCTTTTCGTATGATCAGGATGGTCCGATTATGCAAAGCAGCTTATTCTGGGACAGTTCAGATGCCGAATTCGATTGATCTCAAGATACCAAAGAGATGGTAGCAAATGATTTGAGGAAAGGAGAATAAACAACACAATTTAGTCACGAGGCCGCCGACAAAGAATGCCATCCGAAGAACTGGGAAACTCTCTCAGTTTCCGCCCGTCACCAAAGAGGAAATGATCACCAAGCTTGGATTGGGTCCTCTGGCCCCTTTGTGTCAACCTTCAGAGTCTCTCCGAGTCCCTCATCGTTTCCAGTTCGAGCCGCGAGAGTCGTCCGACGGCTTTACGCCAAAGAGATCACGAAGTTGTAATTAACGCCGTATTTCCTTTTCGTTCCTAATGAAATGACGGCAACCTTTCTTGAGTATCCCTTGATTGCCACTTTAACTAATAATGATAAATTAACTAATAATTTAAAAAACATTTAATAATGATTCATTAGGATAAAGAAGCAGTACACATTAAAACAAAACAAAAAAGAAGAGAACAAAATCTTTAAGCTGTGTTGTTCGGAAAGAGGAAAATCGAGTCCAAGCCGCTCGAAGAGATTTTGACAAGTGTGAATTTGGGAACCATGGAAGAGCCTAAAGAGATGCATAGTACGGTAGTTTCTTCAAGCGGAACCGAAAAGGATGCCCTAGCAAAATCCTCAACTCAAAGAAAGGCAGTCCTCTTCTAATCAAAGAGAACATAATATGCAGTATAATGAAAGGTTGCCGGCCTAAATCATCTCGTATAATGGATCCCACTTTGAAGGGGAATGCGACAGGCCGCTGAAGTGTAGTTCCGTAATAACTCCGTCACAAGTCATCTCCTTATAGGCCCCAAACCAACGGAGCCAGCTACAGCGAAAGAAACAAGACTCGGAAAACATCATCCGGAAAAAATGGCCGTCCGAGTGCGTAGATTGGGGCTCCGACAAACTCTCACTCTTGCTTCCTTCTCGCTGGGCGTAACAGATCCGCTCTAACGGCAACCGGGAAACACCATTTGCTCTCACCTACTTTAATGGAAGCCGCACTCCCAATCGAGCTTGAAATCCCTCACTCCGGGAAAAAAGGCGCTATTGGAAAGTCAAATCAACGAGGTCGAATGGCTTCGCAGCTCTGCCATGATGAATTGGCTCTACTAGATGAACGCCGATTGAAGGCCATGGAACATATCCGAGCCTACCAAGTGGGAGAATGGCCAGCAGCTCTTCGACAAGAAAGTAAAGCATCGTGGAGATCGTGTGGAAGGTGATCTCTGGGTGCCAAAGAGTAGAAACCCCTGTCCTGGCATCAACCCGCTGTAAATGGGAGCCTCTGCTCTCGGGGGTCGGGCCATATGGCTCTGCCCGTAAGATTTTCTCTCGAGGGGCCATGCTTAACTTGGGTGTAGAATCGACGGAAATCCCTTCTCAGTACAATTCCTGATTGATATGAGACAAATCGAGTGACGCCATAGCCGAGTGCAGATAATACGCATAAAACACCGAAATAAATCCAAACAAAAATAAAAAAAAAAAAAGAGCGCTAAAAGAGTAATACCCAACTAGGTTGAAAACCCGAAAAGGGCGAATTTCTTAGGTAAAAAACAGGTCGTTGCACCAAAAAAACAAAAACAAAAACAAATTAACCAGGTCGAACTACGGAGACCCGAGCCCTTTGTCCGAAGGGAACGTAGGCCGGAAACGGTTCGGTCTAAAATACAAATAAAAGACATACTTTGGAAAGCGTCTCGAAAAACTCCTAAAGCAATTCACATATTCATTACAGCTTAAAAGCTCTTTGATGAGTCTAAGCTCGGTTCATTCCTACAACCGGCAACCCGCTAAAAGAAACTAAGATACATAATCAAACTAATGTGTCTCGCTACAACAAGAAAGGGATACTCGAAACCTCGAGGTCACTCTAAGCCGCTCGTACCGGCATCCCTCTCTTCTTCCCCTTCTGGTCTTCTTCCTCTCGAACAGAAAATGCCGGCCTTCCTCCTACCAAGCTCGTGTAGGAACAGATCTATCAAACCACTACTCCGTCGTGGCCTTAGTAGCCCTAGTGTCATCTCTCTTCTCTCTTGTAGCCGAGCCGGTAACATAGGAGTCCTCCTCTCCCGTCTCGACATAAGCTTCATAGCCGGTCACAACATCTCCGCTCCTCGCCATGAGTGCTGACCTCGCCTCGACCCTCCTCCTCTCCGAAACCTGCTCAGTCCTCCGCACCAAAGAATGGCCTCACGCCGCTCAAAATAGCCATCTCGAGTCTCCCCCAAATGCCTCTCGTACCAACTAAGTACCAAGTGGTCGAAACACAGTGTCTCTGACGCTTCCGAGGATAACCCGAGGAGGAAAGACGTCATACCTCCATGCTCGGGAAAGAAATGAAAACACCGAAGGATCATCCATAGAAGCGTAAGCCACCACCCTAGTGGCTATATCATCAAAGTCCTCCAAAGGAACCCGGCTTCCAAGCCAAACCGTCTCGTAACCGCAGCCTAATGTAAAAGCCGGACCGAGAAAGTCCCGAAGCATAACCACGTGAGACCCATCCTCAAGTACTCTCCGAGTCTCCACCCGCCAATGAGGCACCGACCATCTCGATATCTTCTGGGCCGGCGACCAGCCATCCAACGCTCCCACGAGCCCCGATCATCAAAATCCACAAGAACCCCTCTCTTGGCAAATGTCCAAGGCTTGATCATATCCGAAGTTTCTCAAAGAACCCCCAGGCGCTCCATCACCCACAGAGTCAAGAGAAACGGGCTGCCCCCGTGCATATACCGCCTCCCGGTAGACAACCTGTCAAGAGCATGAAGAGTCTCCCCCAGGATAAAAGGCGCAACATCTCTGCCCAAGCGACAGTGAACAACTACATCCAGCAGTGGCCGATGACAAATCCCAAAAGAGTAGACCATAAACAAGGTCCCAAACATGCAGAGGGCAAAAGCGTCCCAATAGGCATCATCAATCAAGCCTAAGCCCCTAAATCTATCAGGAAGACCGGAAATATCAAAATGATCGGGACTACGGATCATACCTTGTGCTTCCTCTGGGGAAAGATGAAGAAGGTTGCACAACCTATCAACGAAAGAAGCTCCTCCGGGCAAAGGAACCGCAATCTCTTCCACCTCCGGGCCACCAAGCAAAGCCTGAAATTCTTCAATGGTCGGAACAACTTCATTGTAAGAAAGGCAAAAGATATGCCTTCTAGTATCCCAAAATGAGAAAGAAGCTCTCAAGAGATCATAGTCCGGAACCAATTCTTTGAGAGACCACAAGCACTTTTATCTTGTATCTTTCTTCAAAGAATGATTTTCTCTCATGCATAATCTCCCTACACCACGCCTTGAACTTTTCAAAGAACAACATTTGCCTTTCTTTGGACAATTTTGGAGAATTTTTGGGATTTTCCATGGTTTTTCTCTTCTCTCCCGAAAATTCCAGTGAGTTTGAACTGGAGAAGATGAAGTTTCAATGACATTTATGGTCCAAACCAGATCCAACCACCGAAATAAATGAAATCTGTCAGATGCAGAGCCCATCCGCGCGGATCAGAATGACATCACTGTAAAAAAAACAGCAGCTAGCTTAAAACCGCCGCACCACGGAGGAATATTTCATCCCAGCCGCTCGAAACCTGTGCAAAACCTGCCCAGACAGTTCATATACCAAACACTCACACCCTTGCCAAAAAAAACGGGCTCATGCAACATTACATTCATAATAGATAAAAAAAATTATAGAAATCCTAGATCATTACAAAAAGGAGTGTGCATAAAAAAAAATATAAATTGTATCTGTCAAAAAAAAAAGAGGTAGGTACAATCTTAGAAATCAGTCTCAGAAGATCGTCAGTCAGAATCCTCGGTGGCTGCCCACTTTCCCCCGATCCCTCTTGCGACTCGAGCCCGCATCCTCAGTAGTCACGAATATCTCGGGCTCAGAATCATCGTCCTCGTCGCCAGAGGAAGGCTCGCCTAGACCAGCCGGCGCGCCCGATACGGCAAACCAAGATCCGCGAAGAAGTCGTATCCAAACGAGAATGCGTCGGATCCTCGGACATGCGAAGAAGACCCACCGTGGTGCCGTACATGTCCCCGTCCATGCGAATCCCCTAGGATGACGTGGTCCGAAGGCAAAGCACCATGCCTTGGGATCTATGAGAGGAGAAAGAGGAGTCTCGGAAGAAGTCTCTGAGGGAATAGGGAAGTCTCCCCGCTCTACAGTGCCGTGCGCTCGTCTCGCTCTACCCCGAGCAGCCCCACAAGTAACCATCTTCCTGAGGAACCTCTTGGCCCCGATCACCTGCTTTGTCAGCTTCTCCACGACCACAGCCGGGAACTGCACGAAAACAAAGGCGTCAGAAATAATTGAGGCAAAAAATGATGACAGGAAAGAAAATAAAAGACAGAAGCAAAAAAAAAAAAAGAAAAAGATAGAGAAAGCCATACCTTCATATCCGGACAAGGACAGAAAGCTCGTGGAACCCGGTCAGGGATAGGGATCTGTACTCTCAGTCAGTCTCTGACCCCATCCTGGACGTACGAAAAGTCCGATCGAGAATACCGCACAATCCCCAACCCCTCTCTCTCAAGAACCTGAGGTATCCTCAACCTCCACAAGATAAATCGCGAGTACTCCTCGATCGCCACGAACCTCGAGAAATGCTGGCCACCTCGATAATCATCCCAGGTCTCCGAGTTTTCACTCGGATGCATCATGTCAGCAGGAGGCTCCACCGGAGCCATCGGAGGCGCACCCACGCCATGTTGGCGCGTCACTCTCTCCCCCAGATAATACGCGTCGCAGGTCAAGCCCCTCAAGATCCTCCGCTCCACGGTCCATCTCTCGGCACCCTTCAGCTGCTCCACGTCGAAGCGGTTCCAGGGGTAAAATATGATCCCCTCATCTGTCTCAGCCCTCGTCAAAGGCAGGCAATCCGAGTACTTGAGGGTCGTGCGCCCCCCAGAACCTATCTTCTCCCGGGCATACTTGGACCATGAAAGCATGGCCGGATACGCCCCGATGTACTCCGCCGGCTGCCGCCACATCGTGACGTGAAAGAACTCTAGAGCCCATACCTGCAAAAGGTAAAGATCAAATCAATTAAGTGCGAAAAAGAATACGTGCTTAAAGAAAAGAGAGAAAGCAAAAAGAAAGCTTGTACCTCCAGAGGAAACTCAAAGCATGTGAAAGAACTCACAGCCTTCCGCCGTATCTGTCTAGAGCGAAGTAAAGCTCCGCTAGCCCGGCCTCCCCAGACACCTCTCCGGCTCTCTCCACGTCCTCCGTGAGAGCCCTCAAAGAAAGCAAAAAACAGCCGTCCCCTCGGCATTTCCAAAAAGCGTGCTCGAATAAGCAAACCATAAAAAGGCCCTAGCACCGCTCGGTGCCTATCCTCTCATCCTCAGACCTCATAGCTCCCAATGCTCTCCACGATCTTCCCGTGGACCACAGCGTACTCCATCCCCATCCCCTTTTTAGGAATGGGGGAAAACCCTAGAAGATCCTGCAGCTCCTGATCACTGTAGCCGTCCCGCCACTCAATGCTGCGTCCCTTAAAGGACAGACCCGTGATCGCAGCATAATCAAAAGGCGTAACCGTAGCCTCACCCCAGAAGAAATGGAATGTGTGGGTCACGTCTCACCAGTGTTGTGCCAAAGCGAAAAGCAGACCTTTACTCTTAGGGAACTTAACCAACCCCCTCAAGCACTCGATGAACTCGTACAATCCGGTCTCAATGACGATCTGTCTAGGACTCATCATCGCTCCTCTGCCCAAAACCGGAAGCCGGTCCCACAAGTAAATCAAAGACTCCACTGATCCCCGAGTCTTCATCTTGTTCAGCTGCTGCGTCACAAAGCGATCTCCGCCCTTCAAAAAAAAACACAAACAAAAATGTCAAAAATTTGCATTTGCGCACACATGCATCATAAACATAAAGCTTTGAAGAAAATCGGGCAGCATAACGGCATACAATGAACCTAGCCCCGTTTTTTCTCGCACAAAGGAAAAGAGTTTTCAGCAAATACCATTCATTCATTCATACATGAAGAAAGCATGTCAATAATAGCGAGTCAACGAAAGGAAAAACTCCCTCTCATTTTTGCATAAAAAGTGCACATAAACGACTTTCCACATTCACGGGGAGTCAACGGAAGCAAGAATCCGTCCCACTTTTCAAAAAAAAAAATCCTATTTTTACAAAAATAGCATGCATACATATCATTCATGGAGACATCACCTCATTGCAAAAAAAATCCTACATACAAAAAAAAAAAAGTCCGTCCCGAATTCGGGAAAATTTTCATCATCCCACATTTCAAAATGGCCAAATGCCAATTCTTTTTCCAAACGAAGTGCATATTTGGATTACCCATATACTCATTACAACATGCAAAAGCCAAAATTCAAAGCCAAGAACATAATTTCTGAATTTTTAAATGCAATTTTTGGATCTTAAAAAAAAAAAAAAATTACCAAAAATCAATTTCAAACAAAAACCAACAAAGGAAGAGATTCGAAGTATACCGTGCGGAGACTCGGATCAGTGGCCCAATGTTGCCACGCATCGGGGTATGGCTCCTCCGCAATCGATTGCGAAAGTGTGTAATGCCTCCTCATCCTTACGAGTTCTAATCGCCTCTCCGCGACCGGGCCGCGTCCTTGGCCTTGAATAGCAACTCCCCCGTGTTCCATTGCTTGAAAATCGAAGAAAAATGGAAGAATTTTGAAGCTTTTTGAGCCAAAAATGGCTTCTTCTTTTTCTCCTTCTCTCTCGTAAAATGCAGAAAACTGGTGAGGAAGAAAGAGGAGGGCGGCGGCCCTCATTTAAACCCATCTGGGATTCAACCCAATCCGCGCGGACCAAATTGAAGGGTCAAAAAGACCGTTTTGCCCTTTAAAAATCTCAGGCTCTGCAGTTTAGTCCTCAACTTAACAGGGATAACCAAAGTTAACCCCCTTTCAAAGGAACCTTCCCAGCAGTAAAACGTAAGTCCGATTTCTCCGAGAAAGATAACGGAATCCCGTTTCTTTCATCAAAATCATCAACGGCAGTAAAACGTAAGTCCGATTTCTCCGAGAAAGATAACGGAATCCCGTTTCTTTCATCAATTTCATCAACGGCAGTAAAACGTAAGTCCGATTTCTCCGAGAAAGATAACGGAATTCCGTCTCTTTCATCAAATCATCAATGGCAGTAAAACGTAAGTCCGATTTCTCCGAGAAAGATAACGGAATCCCGTCTCTTTCATCAAAATCATCAACGGCAGTAAAACGTAAGTCCGATTTCTCCGACAAAGGCTAACAAAATCCCCAGCGAAGTCAACGGAATCCCGTTTCTTCTCCTCATTATCATCCACGGCCGTAAAACGTAAGCCCGATTTTTCCCCAACGAAAGTCAACGAAATCCCGAGCAGCTTTCTGTGATGATGTTGCCATTCGCGGGAAAAATTCGGTTTTTGCGTTTCTTTGAAAAAACCAAATAAAACCGGAAAAACGGAGTCGCCACGCCATTTTAATTTTGAAGGCCAAAACTTTGAAAAAAGCCCGAGATCAGAGATTTAGGTTCGGAGGTCATGTTACGCGTCGGGAAGGACGTTAGTGTGCACCCGACGCGCCTCGTAAAACGAGTCTTCCAAGCTGAAAATCATTTGTGTGTGTGTGTGTGTGTGTGTGTGTGTTTTGGCCAAAATAAGTTGAAACTCAGAAAAGTAAAAATTGGGATATCTTTTAAGACTTTAAACTGATCCCATGATTTTTTGGAAGATTTTTGGATTGAGATTTGGTACTCAAAAGACCTTTTGAAGTTGAGAGCCATTTCTGCCAGAATGAAAAAGGCAGTGGACCTTTGATTTTAAAAGGGATTCAAGGGTCTTAAAACTTCATAATCTGGATAAACTCAGAGAATTAAAGTTGTTCTAGACACCTTAAATAAAGTTTGTGCGAAGGAATTTTCCATTTTGGAGAAGATTTGAGGGGTCAAAACCTTCTGGAAACCTCAGATATGAGATCTGGATTCCCAGAAGCTGATGAACTAGCCTCTGAAAGAAAATTTGAAAAGAGGAGTTTTACTCACCCAAAAAATAAGGTAAAAATATGTCTGGAAAGCTCTGGATGTTGGCTACAAAAAGTATTTTGTAGTCAACACCAAATTCCAAGTTCATCTGTGTCCAAAAATTAAGACCATGGACTGAGGTCTGAGAAAATTGCTACTGGACAGCAACTTCTCAAGAAAGAAAATATGATTTTAAGGGGGGTTTTGCATCCATGCTTGTCCCCATTTCCCTAGGTTTTGGTTAGTGATCACTAGACATTTAGTGGTGAATCAACTATACCAAACCATCCTTGGGGTACATTAGGACTAAGCATTTCATTTGCTTGGGAAGGGGAATTTTATCCTTTGAAATCAAGATTTTATGCTTGAAAATGGGTTTTAGGGTTTTGAAAATGAGTTTTCTTTGCAAGAAAGTAAGAAAGCTTAAAAATAATGTTGATCTTTGTAGAAGATCATCCATGGAGATGGTCTTCCATGGTGATCTTCTTAGATCTAGAGCAAGAAGATGAAAGAACTACATTTTGTAGTTTGAAGATGCATGCATGGATGAGATTTAGGGTTAGGAAGAGGAGGATTTACCAATCTTCCTTGTGTTCTTGAGTGTTTGGCTTGAGTGTATGAGTGTTTAGGGCTTTAATATGAGAGTGAGTGGATGAGTATGAGTTGGGAAAGATTGGAGAGAAAATGGTGACAATTCAAGTGAATTCTCACTGTTTTCTCTCTATATTTCGCCAGAGGTTCGGTGCAAAAATGTGTTCTTCCTTCTTATTTTTGTGACTGGAGGGCTCAATTTATAGCCCTCCGAAATTGACAATCTCATCCGCGCGGACAGGTCCAGGCAGCGTGCACTGTTCATTAAATGCAGCTTCAGCTTTGGACAAGAAGAATAATCTTTTTCAAAATTCAAATTAACAGCCAGTTTTTGTGTCTCCAGCCATTGCTATTTATGGTTTTATTCTTTTGTTTTTCTTTTTGAGATTCTTTTTAAGGTTTAACCTTAAATAACAATGCCCATTTTACCCTCACTTTGTTAGAAATGTTAGGATAGTTAGGAATTGTTAGAAATGTTATAACTTTCGTTAATTTTCTAACGAAAATTCTAACAAGCTCAAATTGGAGCACTTACAGTAGCCCCTCGGCGACGGCGCTTTCGAAGGAAGCGGGGTCGTCGATAAAATGAGGCTCCATATTTGGCAGGATGATCGAGTGATCGGGTGGCTGAACCTAGCGATAGGCTACCTACGTATCCCGAGTGGGAATCAAGCCAGTCGTAGTTCGGGTCTTTGATCCTGGAGATGATGGCGTTTTAGGTGCCTCGAACCTGATGAGCGAGTTCTACAGTCGGTTACTGGAAAGAAACTCTGCTGGGGATAAGAGATGATCATTTTCGGTCTGATGGGTATCCGCTCTGCTGGGGATAGGAATGACCATTTTCGGTCTCTGCTGGGGATGACCGTGATTTATCGCTTTCTAGTGATAGCGTCTTAGGCGCCTCGAACCTTGAAGATGGCGTTTTAGGTGCCTCGGACCTTGGAGATGGCGTTTTAGGTGCCTCGAACCTTGGTGATGATGGCGTTTTAGGTGCCTCGAACCTTGGAGATGGCGTTTTAGGTGCCTCGAACCTTGATGATGATGGCTTTTTAGGCGCCTCGGACCTTAATGATGATGGCTTTTTAGGCGCCTCGGACCTTAATTTGAAATGGCCTTTCGGTGGACTTCGTCTGCTGCCGAAGGAGAGGGTGACCGTTTTGGTCGAGGGGCTGGACCTAATGATAGGCTACCTACGTATCCCTAGTGGGAATCAAGCCCTTTCGTAGTTCGAGTACTACTCGAGATTTCGTTGGCTTTTTGGGATTCCGTTAACTTTGCTGGGGATTTCGTTAGCCTTTCTTTGGGGAAAAAATTGGACGTATTTGTGCAGGAAATCGGTCTTACGTTTGAAGCTTAGGGAGATTTTGATGAAAGATACGGGATCTCGTTATCTTTCTCGGGTCACTCGGTCTTACGTTTGGCTCAGGGAAGATTTTGATGAAAGATACGGGATCTCGTTATCTTTCTCGGGGCACTCGGTCTTACGTTTTTCTTGCTAGGGGTGATTTTGATGAAAGATACGGGATCCGTTATCTTTCTCGGGGCACTCGGTCTTACGTTTCTTTGCTTAGGGAAGATTTTTGATGAAAGATACGGGATCTCGTTATCTTTCTCGGGTCACTCGGTCTTACGTTTGGCTAGCAGGGGTAATTTTGATGAAAGATACGGGATCCGTTATCTTTCTCGGGTCACTCGGTCTTACGTTTGGCTAGGGGTAATTTTGATGAAAGATACGGGATCTCGTTATCTTTCTCGGGGCACTCGGTCTTACGTTTGGCTAGGGAAGATTTTGATGAAAGATACGGGATCTCGTTATCTTTCTCGGGGCACTCGGTCTTACGTTTTCTGTAGGGAAGATTTTGATGAAAGATACGGGATCTCGTTATCTTTCTCGGGCACTCGGTCTTACGTTTGGCTGCAGGGGGATGATTTTGATGAAAGATACGGGATCTCGTTATCTTTCTCGGGACACTCGGTCTTACGTTTGTGCCGGGGTAATTTTGATGAAAGATACGGGATCTCGTTATCTTTCTCGGGGCACTCGGTCTTACGTTTGGCTAGGGGAAGATTTTGATGAAAGATACGGGATCTCGTTATCTTTCTCGGGGCACTCGGTCTTACGTTTTACTGCCAGGGAATGATTTTGATGAAAGAAACGGGATTCCGTTAACTTTCTCGGAGAGGTCGGACTTACGTTTTACTGCCGGGGAATGATTTTGATGAAAGATACGGGATCTCGTTATCTTTCTCGGAGAGAGGTCGGACTTACGTTTGGCTAGGGAATGATTTTGATGAAAGATACGGGATCTCGTTATCTTTCTCGGGGCACTCGGACTTACGTTTCTTGCTTAGGGGTAATTTTGATGAAAGATACGGGATCTCGTTATCTTTCTCGGGGCACTCGGTCTTACGTTTGGCTTCTTGAGGATGATTTTGATGAAAGATACGGGATCTCGTTATCTTTCTCGGGGCACTCGGTCTTACGTTTGTTGCTTAGGGGGATGATTTTCTTGACAAGGGGTGACTTTGGTTAACTTTGGTTAACTCTGTCAAGTTAGGGGGGCGGAATTACGAGTCCTGAAATTTTAAGGGGCAAAAGGGTCATTTTGACCCTTGCAATCCTGTCCGCGCGGAGAGGACTTGAAAATCAGGGGTATTAATTAGGTCCAACGCCCTTCCTCTTCCCCATTCTGGTTTTACAGAAAATTACGAGAGAGAGAGAGAAAATTCTGCAAATCCGCCATTTTTGGCCATTTAAGCTTCAAAATTCTTCCGATTTCTTCGATTTTTTGAGCAATGGAACACGGGGAAGGCGCTTTTCAAGGCCAAGGACGTGGCCCGGTAGCGGAGAGGCGATTGGAGCTCGTCCGAATGAGGAGGCATTACAATCTTTCGCAATCGGTCGAGGAGGAGCATTACCCCGATGCTTGGCAACATTGGGCTTCGGATCCGCATCTTCGAACGGTATACTTTGAAACCCTTTGATCCCTTTGTTGATTTCTTGCTTGAAAATTTTGGGTGATTTTTGAAATTTTTTTTTTTTTGAAAATTCGAATGATTGATATTCTTGGCTTTGAATTTTGATTTTGATGCTTTGCATGTTGATGATGATGATGATGATTTTTTTTTTTTGAAATTGAATTTTGATATTGATAAATGATGATGATTTTTTTTTTTTTTTGAAATTGAATTTTGATATTGATGAATGATGATGCAATGCATGCATTTTGTTTGGAAAGAATGGGCATTTTGCCAATATGAGATGTATGTATGTTTAGGATTTTTTTTTTTGAAAAGTGGGACGAATTTTTCCTCCCGTTGCATGTAAGATGGATGATATGCATGTATGCATTTTTTTTTGTTGAAAATGGGACGGAGTTTTTACTTCCGTAGGAATGCATCTTTTTTTTTTTTTTGATGAATGCATTGGGACTTGCTTGAAATTTGTTTTCTTTTATGCGAGAAAAATGGGGCTATGCTCATTGTATCTTTGTTATCTTTGTCGAAATTTTTTTTTTTAATGCATGTGTATGTTTTTTTTTTTTTGACATTTTCTCTCTCTTTTTTTTTTACAGGGCGGACACCGTTTTGTGACGGAGCAGCTGAACAAAATGAAGACTCGAGGATCGGTGGAGTCTGTGATTGACTTGTGGGACCGGCTTCCGGATGCGGGCCGAGGCTGCGAGTCAGAGGCAGTTGTTGTCGAGACGGGGCTCACGGGAGTTCGTTGAGTGCTTGAGGGGGCGGTCAAGTTCCCTAAGAGCGAGGGCTTGATGTTTGCTCTGGCGCGGCCTTTGGTGGGACGCGACCCGCACCTTTCACTTCTTACGGGGCGAGGCTACGGTTACGCCCTCCGACTATGCTTGCGATTACGGGCTGTCCTTTAATGGGCCGCGACATTGAGTGGCGAGATGGCTACGGCGTGCGTCTGCGAGCTCTTGCAGGATTTTCCCTATTCCCAAAAGGGGATGGGGATGGAGTATGTCGTGGTCTACGGCAAGATCGTGGAGACCATAGCGAGCTATGAGGTTTGGGGAGGAGAGGATAGGCGCCGTCAGTTGCAGGGGCCTTCTTGTGGTTTGTTTTCTCGAGCACGCTCTTTGGACATGCGAGGGACGGCGGTCTTTGCCCTTCTTGAGGGTCCTTGGAGGACATGGAGACAGGCCGGAGATGTCTCGTGGGGAGAGGCCGGGTGGCGAGCTTTATTTTGCTCTTGATAGGTACGGCCAGGAAGAGGCTGTGAGCTCCTTGTCTTGCTTTGAGTTTGCCACTGGAGGTATAAGCTCTCTTTTTGCTTTCCCTCTTTTTTTTTTTTTTTTTTTTTTTGAGCACGCACTTTTTCTTTTGCCTTTGGATTGATTGGATTTTTACCTTTCGCGGTATGGGCGTTGGAGTTTTCCACGTCACGGTGTGGCGGCGGCGGCGGAGTACGTCGGGGCGTATCCGGCCATGCGATCTTAGTCCAAGCATGCCGGGAGAAGATAAGCTCCGGGGCGTACGACTCTCGGTACGCGGATTGCCTTCCTTTGACGGAGGCCGAGACGGATGAGGGGATGATATTCTTCCCACAGGATCGCTTTGAGGTAAGCGCAGTGAAGGGCGGCGAGATACGGGCGGTGCGGCGGAGGATTTTGAGGGTCGACTGCGATGCATATTATGCAGGAGAGAGGGTGACGCGCCGGCATGGCGTGAACTCGCCTTTGAGGACACCGGTGGAGCCTCCCGCCGATATGATGCACCGGCGATCGGTCAGTGACTGGGATGATTACGGCGAGGTCGGCACTTCTCGGACTTCGTGGCGATTGAGCCGTATGCGACATTCGTCTTGAGGAGGCTGAGGATGCCTCGGGTTACGGATAGGGAGGGGCTTGGGATCCCGCGGTACCCTCGGACGGATTTTTCCTATATCCCGGGATGGGAGTCCGATTGAGGGTGCGGATCCCTCGGCCCGGCGACTTCCACGAGCTTTCCGGCCTCGTCCAGGGTATGAAGGTATGGCTTCACCTTTTCCCCTTCTTTTTTTTTTTCCCTTTTGTCTTCATCATCTTTAGTCATCATTTTTTTCCTTTTTTTGGCGCTTTTGCTTTTGTGCGGTTTTCGGAGGTGGTCGTCGAGAAGGCGCGAAGCAAGTGATCGGGCAAGAGATTCATCGGGAGGATGGTCGCTTGCGGGGCTCCTCGAGGCTAGAGCGAGGCGACCACGGCGGCGCACATCGAGACGGGAGGCTTCCCTATTCGCTCGAGACTTCTTGAGACTCCTTTGTCTCCTCTCCTTGATCCTCGCGCGGTGCGCCTTCGGATCACGTCATTCTCGGGGATCCACACGGGCGGGGACACGTATGGCGGCATGGCGGGTCGTCTTCGTACGTGCGGGAGTCGAGCGCCTTCACCTTCGGATACGATTTTTCGCAGATCTCGGCTTGCCCTATCGGGCGTGCCGGTTGGTCTGTGAGCCTCTTTACGGGAGACGAGGACGATTCGAGCCCGAGATTTTCGGGGCTCTGAGGAGGCGGGCAGAGTCGCAAGAGGGCCGGGGAGACATCGGAGTCTTTGGAGACTCCGATTGATTTTTTTTTGAGATTTAGATTTGTACAGATTATGCACATTTTTTTTTTTTTTTTGATGTAATAATTTAGGATTTTATTTTATGAATGCTTGTTTTTTTTTTATGCACACTCTTTTTTTTTTTTGGAATGTAATAGTTTAGGATTTTATTTTATGAATGCAATGCAATATGAATGCAGTGTTGCATGAGCCTTGGTTTTTTTTTTTTTTTGCGAGGTGTTTGGTATATGGGTGGTTTGGGGAGGTTTTTGCACGGGTTTCGAGCAACGGGACGGAATATTCCTCTTTTGGTGTAGCGGCTTGGGTACATTGCGAGATTTTTTTTTAAATGACAAACTCATCCGCGCGGATAGGGGCGGTTTCGACCTTTGTCCTTTAATTTTTGTTCGGACTGGTCTTGCTTTATTTCAAATTCAAATATCCTCTTCCAACCTCCAGGTCCAAAACGACCATTTTCGGGAGAAAGAGAAAAACCATGGAAATGGCCAAAAATTCTCCAAAATTGTCCAAAGAAAGGCAAATGTTGTTCTTTGAAAAGTTCAAGGAGTGGTGTAGGGAGATCATGCATGAGAGAAGATCATTCTTTGAAGAAAGGTACAAGGTACGATGCTTGTGGTCTCTCGAAGAATTGGTTCGGATTATGACCTCTTAAGAGCTTCTTCTTCGTTTTGGGATACTAGAAGGCATGTCTTTTGCCTTTCCTTCAACGAGATTGTTCCCGTTGTGGAAGAATTTCGGGCCTTGCTTGGAGGTCCGGAGGTGGAAGAGATAGCGGTTCCTTTGCCGGAGGGGCTTCTTTTGTTGACGGTGTGTGTCCTCCTTCATCTTTCCCCGGAGGAAGCGCAAGGTATGATCCGCGGCCCTGATCATTTCGATATTTACGGTCTTCCCGACAGATTTAGGGGCCTAGGCTTGGTGGATGATGCCTATTGGGATGCCTTTGCACTTTGTATGTTTGGCACCTGTTCATGGTCTATTCCTTTGGGATCTGCCATCGGTCTCTGCTGGATGTTGTCGTTCCTTTGTCGCACAGGCGAGAGATGTCGTTCCTTTGATTCTTGGGGAGACTTTTCATGCTCTCGAAAGATTAGCTACCGGACGGCGGTATATGCATCTGAGGGCAGCCGTTCCTCTTGACCACTGTGGGCGATGGAGGCGTTTGGGGGTTCTTCGGGAAACTCCTACTGATATGATCGGAGCCTTGGACTTTTGCCGGGAGAGGTGTTGATGTAGATTTTGATGATCGGGGCTCGTGGGAGCGTTGGATGGCGGGTCGCCGGGCTGAAGATATCGAGATGGTTGGTGCCTCGTTGGCGGGTGGAGACTCGCTTGAGTGCTTGGGGACGGGTCCCGTGGTTATGCTTAGGGGCTTTCTCGGTCAGGTTTCTACATTCCGGCTCTGGTCTGAGACGGTTTGGCTTGGAGCGGAGTTCCTTTGGAGGGCTTTGATGATGTAGCCACCGGGGTGGTGGCTCCTGTTTCCATGGATGATCCCTCGGTGTTTCCATTTCTTTCCCGAGCATGGAGGTATGATGCCTTTCCTCCTCGGGTCATTCTCGAGCGTCAGAGACCGGTGTTCTGACCACTTGGTACCTGGATTGGTATGAGAGGCATGCAGGAGAGACTCGGGTGGCCATTTTGAGACGGCGTGAGGCTATTGTGGGTGCGGAGGTCCGGCTTTGTTTACGAGAGGAGGAGGGCCGAGGCGAGGGCCAACCCTGCATGACGGGAGCGGAGACGGCGTGGCTGATTATGAGGCTTACGTCAAGAGACGGGAGAGGAGGGCTCCTATGTTACCGGCTAGGTTACGGGAGATGAGGGATGACGCTAGGGCTACTAAGGCCACGACGGAGGCGGTTTGATAGACCTGTTCCTATACGAGCTTGGTAGGAGGAATACCGACATTTTCGGTTCGAAGAGAAAGACTCGGAGGGGGAAGAAGGGAGAGGCGATGCGAGTGGCTTGGAGTGACTACGAGGTTTCCAAGTATCCCTTTCTTGCCATAGCGGACACATTAGTTTGATTATGTATCTTAGTTTTCTTTTAGCGGGTTGCCGGTTGTAGGAATGAATCGGGCTTAGACTCATCAAAGAGCTTTTAACTTGTAATGAATATTTGAATTGCTTTAGAGTTTTTGAGACGCTTTCATGGTCGACCAATTGTATTGATGCCAAAGTATGGCTTTTATTTGTGCTTTAGACCGAACCGTTTCCATTTGCCTACGTTCCCCTCATTTTGAGGAGCTCGGGTCTTCGTAGTTCACACCTTGGTGAACTCTTTTTTGTTTTTTTTTGTTTTTTTTTGGTGCAACCCTGTTTTTACCTAGAAATTTTTGCCCTTTTCGGGTTTCTAACCTAGTTGGGTATTACTCTTTTAGCACTCTTTTTTTTTTGTTTTTTTGTTTTTTTGGTGCAGCCTTTGTTGTTTTTTACCTAGGCCGCCCTTCTCGGGTTTCTAACCTAGTTGGGTATTACTCTTTTAGCACTCTTTTTTCTTGTTGTTTTTTTTTTTTTTGTTTTTTTTGTTTTTTTTGTTTTTTTTTTTGTTTTTTTTTTGTTTTTTTTTTTTATGCGTAGTATCTGCGCGGCTTGTCACCATTCTTGGGTGTACAAAGGGATTCCCGTCGAGGTCTGCAAGTTGCATGGCTCCTCAGGAGAAGATCTTACGGACGACATATGGCCCGACCCATACGAGGCTCCCATTTGCGAGAGGGTTGATACGGGTGGGGGCTTTTCTTTTAGAACGAGATCACCTTCTCGGATTTCCCGATGCTTTACTTTCTTGTCGAAGGCTCTAGCCATTCTTCCTTGGTAGGCTCGGATGTGTTCCATGGCCTTCGGTCGGCGTTCATCTAGTAGGGCCAATTCATCATGGCGACTACTGGAGCCATTCGACCTCGTTGATACAGCTTTCCGGCGGTATACGGAGCGAGGGATTTCTAGCTCGATTGGGAGTACGGCTTCCATTCCGTATGTGAGGGCAAAGGTGTTTCCCCGATTGCCGTTCGGCGATGTTACGTAGCCCCGAGTGCCGGGTGTAACTTCTCGGGCCAATCTACGCCTTGGACAGCCATTTTCCGGATGATATTTTCGGGGTCTTGTTTCTTTGCTTCGACAGCTCCGTTGGTTTGGGGCACTGTAGGGAGATGACTTGTGACGGGTTATTCGGAATTCGGCCAGCGGTTTTCGCATTCCCCTTGAAGTGGGATCCATTATACGAGATGATTTCGTGGCAACCCGTATCTGCACATGATGTTTTCTTTGATGAAGAGGGCAACTTTCTTTGAGTTGAGGATTTTGTAGGATTTTGCGAGCATCCTTTCCGATTCCTTCGAAGAAATCGCCAATCTGCGTCTCTTTAGGCTCTTCCGGTTCCCAAATTCACACTCGTCAAAATCTCTTCGGCGGCTTGGGCTCGATTTTTCTCTTCCCGGACAACAGCTTAAAGATTTTTTTTTGTTGTTTGATTTTTTTTCGTTTAATGTGTACGCTTCTTTATCTAATGAATTATTATTAAGTGTTTTTTTATTCGTCATTAGTTAAAGTGGAAATCAAGGGATACTCGAAAGGTTCGTCATTTCATTGAAAACGAAAGGGAATACATTGCTTGCTACGGACTCGTAGTCTTCGGGCGTAAGGCCATCGGACGACCCTAGAGACTCGATCTTAACAAAGAAGGCTGGGAGGACTTGTCCTAGATTGACACAAAGGGACGGGGGACCAATCCAAGCTTGGTGATCATTTCTTCTTTGGTCGCGGACGGGCACGAGAGAGTTTTCCCAATTCTTTAGCGGCTTTCTTTGTTGGTGGCCTCGTGACTCGGGAGCCGTTTTTGTTTTCCTTTCGATCATTGCGCTATCCATCTTTTGGACCAGTGAAATCAATCGGTCCGCACTTTGGATCTCTTCTTCGAACAATTTACGCATGATTGGGCCATCCCAATCATGCGAAAATTCCGTGGCCTTAGCTTTCGGCACGGTCAATTCGAATTCGGGTTTCGGATCTTCTGGGCGGTAGGAATAGTGGTTGTGAGTTTCTCGGCTGTTCCACTAGGCTTGGCACGCCTTTGAAGGTGTACTCACTCTTCATGGTAGTGGTAGCCCCGGGTATCTTGGGTAGGTCCGGGAACATTCTACGGACCGGGTTAGCTTTGGCTCCCTCTGAACTTGTTGAGGCTATCTTGTAGCTTTAGCCATTCTTACGTAGAAGTGGGCTCCGTGATGTTTCTGGTTGTGTGGGACCCTTTACAAAGTAGTCGACCAAATTAGGTGAAGGGGAGAGATTTAGGATTGTCGGCCAGGGACCCTTCTGTGGCAGCTTCAAATCTTTTTCCTTTTGCGGTGTCATGAGGAGGCCTCATATCCCAGGCCAAGTGGCGAGTATTACGTCCTTTCACCTCGATGAGTTTGTGAGTTCCTTGTTGGCGCTTCCCAGGACCGAGGCCATGTAGATAGCTCATTTTTCTCATCATTTTCAAGACCGGTGGGATTTTATCCCTGAGTGACCATCAGGTCTATGTTGCACACTTGGGCCTTGGGAGGCTCGGCCGTGAAGCTTGTTAGCATAAGACCTTCCTCGTCATGTTTGATTTCGAGAATAGGTATTCCGCTAGTATTTGTGCCCTCTAAAGTGACTAAATCTCCGTAAATGGTTGTCAAATCCCCATTCGAGACAAATTTCACACCTTTGGTGGAGGCTTGAGGCGACCCCCTTTGACTGGTGCGGCCAAGGTCTTCCCGATAAGGCATTAAAAGTAATCGGGATGTCAATAACCTGGAATTCCACAGGTATCAATTTACGTCCAAACCAGAGGTCCAAGGTAGCGACTCAGGAGTGCTCGAGATGTTGAGTCGTAAGCTTTGGCGTGAGGGAGGAAGGCTTCAAGTACGTAGTCTTGATATCAAGCGAGGCTGTGATCTTTGTAGGGAGAATATTCATTCAGGACCCGTTATCAACCAGCCAGACCCGAGGGAGGCGTCGTTCATCCAATTGGGTGTGATGAAGAGAGGCTCGTTATGATCGGCCCCAAATTGAGGGAGGTCGAGATACAGTGAAAGTGATTATATTCCCGTAGTGGATGTTTCCAATCAGTGTACCACGTCATCGGGAGTAGCATCAATAGGGACTAGAGTGCGGGCAGGGCTTTCTTCCAACTTGACTTATGGGGATAAGACGAAGTGAGTAGAGACCAGAGGGAAATGTTGGCCTGTGTTTGCTTCAACCTGGGTGAGCACGGATCCTCTTTTCAGGGTCCTGGAGTTTCACTGCCTTAGCATAGGGGCGGCGATCTTCTTTGTGTTTGATCTGTGGCCTTCTTATACGCCTTGGGATTTCCTTGGAAGATGCGCCGGATCGGGTCAACAGTTAACTTCCTCATCGGTCGTCTCTTGGTCGGATTTCTTCAATCTTTGCTAAGGTCAACGGGGAGCCCTTTTGGCTATTGGCCAGTTGGTTACGATGGAGTCTAGTGACAGTGAGGGCTGAGGTGTATCTTGGCTCCTTCCTGGGCGGCCACTTATAATGCTTCCCAGTCAGGGCTTTCGGGTTTGGGGTTGTGTTGTTGCCCCCTTGGATGGCCCAGAGCTAGGGCGTCCTTCGATTCACTCTCATGGCCGGCCTTGCTCATAGTTATCATGCAACAAGAGTCGCTATTGTCGGGACTCGCGGCTTTTCGATTTCATCCACAGTATAGTGCGGCCATTACGGTTCCTTTTACGTAATACTCAGAGTTGGAGATAATTATAGCGTTACGCGTGGGAGGCGCATCCGGTATCATGCCGGTTTCTAGGACTTCTCCGAAAGCCGACATACATTCGGGAAGGTGACCTCTTCTTGGGTAACCACGACAAGGAGTGTTACTTTGTTGCGGGTGGATTTGATCTAACCATGGTTATTTTCTCATTTGGGCGGATGGGAGTTAATTTTCCTCTTTCGATCGGATCTTCGACTATCGGCCTGGATCGGACACTGAAAACCCTTTCCCCAAAGCATGGTAGGCAATGTTGAATTCTAAGACATCCACGTGCTCGAGATCCATGAAATTTCATGGCCTTCATGTCCTCGGTCTCATATTCGTCTTCCGAAGTTTCTTCGTCATCGCTTGCGATAACCAACCATTGTGCCTGGCTCCCACGTGGGCTCATTTCCGGCATGATTGTTCCAGATTGTTTCCGGATCGGGGGCCTCAGTTGACTCTTCACTCTCGTCATCATCATCATCATCGCTGTCATCGGAATCTTCTTCCCATACTACCGAGATTTCGGCGGAGAGGGAACGCCGATCAAACCCGTTGGGGGAATATGGGTGCGTGCAGCCGCAAAAATTGTCATATGCTCCCATTCCCGGAAGTGGTAATTGTGACTCAGCTTCTCCTCCCAGAAACTGCGGGGGAAGAGTGAGAGGGGGTGGCACGTATTTAACACCAGGTAGAATGTAGAAGGGTTCTTCCTCCTCTGATTCTTCAGTTTCACTGCCTTCGGGGTCGTATTTGACTTCTCCAATAGCCAGTTTGCAGAAGTGTACTAGCTCCAGATGCTCTTCGGCCTCTTTGCTGATAAGCCCCAGTACGGGTGCTTGCCGAAAGCTTTCTTTCTCGATCTTTCTTGACTGCTCTAACCATCTTGTGTAAATGGTTCTCTCATGTTTTGA
This sequence comes from Adenophora triphylla var. japonica, assembly GCA_022495995.1. Lineage (NCBI taxonomy): Eukaryota > Viridiplantae > Streptophyta > Magnoliopsida > Asterales > Campanulaceae > Adenophora > Adenophora triphylla. Next base: position 65,053 of record JAFEMH010007510.1, on the reverse strand, counting down.
TCGGAACAGTCCCAGCTCTTCAGTATTGGCCTTCCCTTCATCCGAGAAATAGCGGGCCTCGTATTCTTGCAAGGAGTCTCTGACATGAGACCAAGATGGGTTGATTCGTTCGATATCCTCAAGGCTGAGGGGGAATCCGAATTCAGGATCCTCGACAAGGTTGGCTACGGGTATTTGGGGACCTTCATCGGCATCTTCATGGGCATGCGAAGATTCTCCGCATTCAATCATATTTATCTGATTATGGTTCCTTGGCAGAGGATTTTTGACTGTATTAGGCCCCTCGGGGCCTTCCAACTTTCCTTGCTCTATTAGCCCCTGGATTGCCTTTTTCAGAGTGAAGCAGTTGTCAGTCAGATGTCCGTGAGCTTGATGAAAAGCACAATACTTTGTAGTATCCACGGGAGCATTCGGATTTCTGGGTTGGAAATTCTCCAAAGGCCGCAGCAAGCCTTCTTTCACCAGTCCCCTAAAGATGTCATTCAGAGGCATTCCAAAGTTTTCGAGATTCATGACCCGTGGTCTGGGCTCGGCTGGTTTTCTGGGAGCAAAAGGAGTCGTGTTGTTACATTCCTGTCCCGCATAGTTAATCATCTCTTTGCCTTTAGCAGGAGGGAGGCGGTGTTTGCGGAGGAGCCCGATATCTGCAGTGCAGGCGGAGTCTGGCCGGCCAGTTCTGTAAGCCTTTTCAAACTTAGCTGCAGAGTTAACCATGGCCCGTAAGTCTGAGTATGGGAAGTGACTGAGGGAGGCTCTCAGATGTGGTTTCAAGCATGACTGGAAGATGTCCAGTTGTTCCTCTTCGGAAGGAGGGATGGCCATTTCACTGAGTTTCAGATTCCATCGCTTGTAAAAGTCCCCAACATTCTCATCAGGACGCTGCACCGTTGTTTGTAGGTCAACCCTATTTGTTTCCCATTCCAAGTTGGCCTTATATTTCTCTGTGAAGGCATTGGTAATCTGGTCCCATGTAGCCCTGGCTTCAGGTTTCAAACGGAAGAACCACTTTAAGGCACTGGACTTCAAGGATAGACTGAAATAGTCAGCCAACTGGCTGATTGGTACATCCTTTGGCTTTCATCGCCAAGGTATATGTGTCCAAATGGGTTTTCGGGCATGCGGTCCCATCAAAGAGATCCAGATTAGGCATCACGAATTTGTGGCAGAGGAACAATGGAGTCAGGTCAGCAGGCGGGAAGGCGACTTCTTGGCGGTCGGTTCGGCGACGTGCTTTCATTTCCTTGTGTTTTGCTCCATGAACCAGGCCAGATGAGGGTCTTGTGGCGGAACCATGGCATTCAAGCTAGTGGCCGAGCTAGAGAGAGGAGCTACCACTCGGAGGCAGACGGTGGAGGGAACGGCCGATCCGGGACGTAGGTGAAAACCTGTCTCGGCCGAGTTACCCTGGGGAGCATGAGTAGGAGCCCGAGCAAAAGGATAGAACCTTGCGGCCTGCTGTTGATTTTCAACTGGAAAAGTAGGTGGAGGCAGCCTCGATGTAGCCGGATAACTTGGATTTCCAGAGTGGGGCCCGTAAGTAGGCTTGAGTGCGGGCCGCTGTCCCGATTGTTGAATTGCATGGCTGCCGTGGTGAAGGTGTGTAACCCGGAGTACTGCGGTCCTGGTGATTCGGATGACACCGGGATGGAGGCTTGGTAACCCATAGAAGTCTGAGTGAGGAATGGATTTGTGTGAGGAGCAAATTGAACTAGTCTGCTCCGAGGAGGGGCTCCTGATCGCGGCCTGTAACTAAGTTGTGGCGGCATTCCGAACTCGTGGCCGCTGCGTGAAGGTCCGGATTGACGGTTCCGAACTGAGGCGGGATCCCGATTAGCCGTGTGGCATTCAGAGATAGCCCCAACTACGAGAAGACATTCCGTACCTGATTTTGCCCCCACCGATTTCAGGCCGTCGGCTGCGTGGATCCGGTGGTCTCGCTGGTCGGGGAGCCGGCCGACCCGAAAATCGAGGAGCATGGGTTCTGGTAGTGGCACCATAGGAGGTGGGTGGCGGCATCCTGGTGTAGTCAGGGCGACCGAGAGTGGGGTTGGCATCCTCGTCTTCTTCCACGGTGAAGGTGCCATCCGGATTGAGTGGCGGCCAGACCGTGACTCTTAATAGCCTCCATAAGGCTGTTTCAGGTGTTTTCTGTCGTAACCTCATCCGTCTCGCCAACTGATTCCACTGTTGCTCTGCCGAGGGGTCCCGGAGGCGGAGTGACGTTATCCCCATCATTACCGGCTGATGCAGACATTCTGAAACCCGGAGTCGGAACAAACGGCGAAGCTGATGACGCGCTTGACTCTTCCCAACTAATCAAACGATGACCCGGTGCCCGAAACCAAGCTTTGTGCGGAGCTGCGGGGGAAAGGACACGAAGGTTCGGGAGATATGCAGGGAATGGAAGGAGGGTAGGTGTTTGGGCTTTTGGCTCATGCAACATGCGATTATTTGTTCACGTTTACTTAAAACATGCTTTATTAACCTAATCGGTTGGAAAAGATTGCTCTTCTTTTCGCAAACTACTCTGGATCTGGATCAGGTGGGCCCCGTCACTACGCCTATAAGCCCCTCGTATTCCACCTGTATTTCGACCTCCCAGGGTGGGCGGCCCGGGCGAGGGTCCTATAGGCAAGCGGGTCCCACCGACCGAAAGAAAAACGATCCTAAAAGTCTGGCGGGTAATCGAGTCTTAACGAGCATTCGATGTAAATTACGGACAAGGCGACGTCCAAAAGTCAAGATCATGTCCGGGGGCTCGACGAAAAGTCGGCATGATTTGGATGATGAATGTCCACAATTGATCTTGACTTGTCGTTAATTAGCCGTAATTAGGCATGGAATAATCATTAATCCTTGATGACTCAGGTGTCATGCTTGGGAGTCGAGTGTATAATTTGTGCCAGCCAGAGCCAAGTCAAGGCGCCGGTCAATATCTTGGTCAAAGTCTGCGGGCGGAAAACCGCAGAAACTTCGACTGATTAGGGTCCCCGAAAGACATTGAGTCGGTATGCCGACAAAGGCTTGAAAGGAAAGGTCTATACACAGACAGGGCATGACACAGACCAGACTAAAAACCAACCGGGTCTCGGATAAAGTGTGTCACGGACAAGTGCATGGTCGACACGAGGCTCCATGGGATGTTTGGGTAGTCCTGTGCTCATCCGAGAGGCGTAATAAGACCAAACGGACCGCGACAAGGATTTCCCCGGGTTAGGGACGTAGTGTGCAGTGTACGGCCACGTGCGCGTAGTGTGCAAGCAGTCTATCTTCTTTTCTGAGTAAAATAGAGATTTTTTATGTGTCTTAAAAATATGATGCATGATTTTTTTTTGAAAATTTTCTTTTTTTTTTTTGAAATTTTTTTTTGAAAATTTTATGAACACATAAGCACGTAAGCACGAAAATTCCGACAGTTAGGGACATTATTCCGACAGTCAAAATTTTGACTTTCTCCGAGGCGGCCAAAACAACACGAAAAATGTGCAAAAATCAACACACACACAAATAATTTTTAAAGCCGGGACGGAAGCTTGACCCTCAAAAGCTTTTTCTTCTTTTTTTTTTTGAAAACGGTGATACCGGTACGTGGGATTGTTAAACCACAATTTATCCCCGACTCGTGTTAGGAGGCGATAACGGGAAGTTTAATGGTTTCCACCAATATACCAAATATCATTTTTTTTTAGAAAAAAAGCTTACTTATCCCCAGCAGAGTCGCCACTGTGATGATGTGTCGCCATTTCGCGGGAAAAAATTCGATTTTTCGCGTTTCTTTGAAAAAACCAAATAAAACCCGGGAAAAAGAACGGAGTCGCCACGCCATTTTTGTTTTAAGGGCCAAAACTTTGAAAAAAGCCCGAGATCAGAAATTTGGGTTCGGAGGTCATGTTACACGCCGGGAAGGACGTTAGTGTGCACCCGGAATGCCTCGTAAAACGAGTCTTCCAAGCTGAAAATCATTTGTGTGTGTGTGTGTGTGTTTTGGCCAAAATAATTTGAAACTCAGAAAAGTAAAAATTGGGATATCTTTTTAAGACTTTAAACTGATCCCATGATTTTTTGGAAGATTTTTGGATTGAGATTTGGTACTCAAAAGACCTTTTGAAGTTGAGAGCCACTTCTGCCAGAATGAAAAAGGCAGTGGACCTTTGATTTTGAAATGGATTCAAGGGTCTTAAAACCTCATAATCTGGATAAACTCAGAGAATGAAAGTTGTTCCAGACACCTTAAATAAGATTTGTGCGAAGGAATTTTCCATTTTGGAGAAGATTTGAGGGGTCAAAACCTTCTGGAAACCTCAGATATGAGATCTGGATTCCCAGAAGCTGATGAACTAGCCTCTGAAAGAAAATTTGAAAAGAGGAGTTTTACTCACCCAAAAAAATAAAGTAAAAATATGTATGGAAAGATCTGGATGTTGGATACAAAAAGTGTTTTGTAGTCAACACCAAATTCCACATTTATCTGTGTCCAAAAAATTAGACCATGGACTGAGGTCTGAGGAAATTGCTACTGGACAGCAACTTCTCAAGAAAGAAAATATGATTTTAAAGGGGGTTTTGCATCCATGCTTGTCCCCATTTCCCTAGGTTTTGGTTAGTGATCACTTGACATTTTAGTGGTGAATCAACTATACCAAACCATCCTTGGGGTACATTAGGACTAAGCACTTCATTTGCTTGGGAAGGGGAATTTTATCCTTTGAAAATGAGATTTGATGCTTGAAAAATGGTTTTTAGGGTTTTGAAAATGCATTTGCAAGAAAACAAGAACACATTAAAGAAAATGTTGATCCTTGTAGAAGATCATCCATGGAGATGGACTTCCATGGTGATCTTCTTGGATCTTAAGACAAGAAGAAGAATGAACTACATTTTGTAGTTTGAAGATGCATGCATGGATGAGAGATTTAGGGTAAGAAGAGGAGGTTATACCTATCTTCCTTGAGTTTGTGTTTGAATGGGTTCAAGGCTTGAATGTGTTTAGGGTTTGAATTTGAGAGTGAGTGTGAGTTGGGAAAGATTCAAGAGAAAATGGTGACAATTCAAGTGAATTCTCACTGTTTTCTCTCTATATTTCGCGTAGGTTCAGTGCAAATTGTGTTGTGGCTCCTTATTTTTGTGACTTGGAGGGCTCAATTTATAGCCCTCTGGAAATAGAGAGATGTTCTCGCGGATAGGGTCCCTCAGCGTGCACTGTTCATTAAATGCTGCTTCAGGCTTTGGACAAGAGGAATATTTCTTTTGAAAATTCAAATTAACAGCCAGTTTATGTTTCCAGCCATTTCTATTTTTGGTTTTCTTCCTTTGTTTTGCTTTTTAAGATTCTTTTTGAGGTTTAACCTTAAATAACAATGCCCATTTTACCCTCACTTTGTTAGAAAAGTTAGGATTGTTAGGAAATGTTAGTAATTGTTAGTAATGTTATAACTTTCGTTAATTTTCTAACGAAAATTCTAACAAGCTCAAATTGGAGCACTTACAGTTTCATTTAACGGACGGTTCATACACACGTTTTTTCGTTCTGGTTCTCTTCTATCTTTTTTACGCGTACAACCAAAAATTTTGAATTCTTTTCGTCATTTGCGCTCTTCAATTTGATTTTTCGTAGTTGTTCTTCAAGGATTCCATTTATTATTCATCAATTTCCACCAATTTTACATCTTCTCCGACCTGTTTTCAGTTATTTTATGAAATTATGACCGGCCAAACCAAAGAAATCAGGAGCAAGCGTCGAAACCAAAGTATAATTTTTGAAAATGTATTATACTTTATTTTACTTCTTCTCCGACATGTTTTCAGTCATATTTTTCTTCAATTTCCACATATTGTTATGGATTGATGCACTGGCACATTATATTCGTGACACTGACACTTTAAAAAACACAAGCAATGGCTTTATGGAAATAAGAAATTGCATTGGCACTATAGAAACAGTTGCACTTGCACATTTACTTACAAACATAAGCAAATATTGGCACAATTGAAACTATAACTATAACACTATTGAAACAATGATGTTGGTTTGTTAATACACTGATGCTGGCACTTTGAAACTCTAATGCTGGCACTTTTGAAACACTGTTGGCATTTTGAAACACTGCTGCTGGCACTTTGAAAATATAATGTTGGCACTATAGAATCAGTTGCACCGGTACATTACTTACAAACACTTGCAAACACAAGCAAATATTGGCACTATTGAAACTCTAACACCGGCACTTTTGAAAAACTGATTCTGGCACTTTTATAGACTGATGTTGGCACTTTGAAACATTGATGTGGTCACTTTGAAAATCTGATGCTGGCAATTTGTAACACTGATGCTGGCATTTAGAAAATATAATGCTGGCACAATAGAATCAGTTGCGCTGGCACATTTACTTACAAACACTTGCAAACACAAGCAAATGTTGGCATTATTGAAACTCTAACACTGACACTTTTGAAACACTGATGCTGGTACTTTGATACACTAATGCTGTCACTTTCAAACACTGATGCTGGCACTTTGAAAATCTGATGCTGGCATCTTAAAACACTGATGCTGGCACTTTAAAATACTGATGTAATGTTTTTTGATATGTATTTTTAGGTCCATCAAAGCGTAAAAGGGATGGGGATGATGATGATTTTGATACTTTTAGTAAAAAACTACATGGGGTGATAAATTTGAGCGTTCCCGTACTACTAAAAGACTTGTTGAGCTCTGTTTAACTCCAGATCAACAGAGAGATGTTAGGGCAATTGGTTTTGGCTCTTTATTGAGTCTTGAGGTTAAGGTATTACTGCTTAGGCTTGTTCAGATTCTTGTTGAGAGATTTGAACCAATAACAAGGATACAGCAAATTGATTCATCGAAAGAATATGTGATTAAAACATCAGATGTTTTTGATATATTTTGTCTACCTAGGAATGTTGCAAATGATAAGGTAAATCGATCATCTAGTGAAAATATGGAATTGAGAAATCGGTCTTTTGAAGAATTTGGGCACACTAAAGATGGTCTTCCTGTCTATAAACTTGGGGAACGCATTTCCGAATTATATCAAGGTGGGGATAAATTTAAACACTTGTTTGTGCTATTTGTTGTTGGAATTTTTCTTACTCCGGTAGTTACGAAAACAATTGACGTGTCGTTGTTAAGCCTTGTAGAAGATGTTTCACAGATAAGGAAGTTTGATTGGTGTCAATATATTTTGGATAAACTATGTGAGGGTGTTACGAGGTTTAAGCAACCTCATAAGAATTCAAAGAACTGTAGTGGATGTGTGATGGTCTTGGTGATTGCTTACCTTCATAGATTTCCATTTCAAGGGTTGAAAGAATCAACTGTTCGCCCTTTGATTCAGCATTGGAATGCAAATAAATTCAAACTAATGATTGATTCTGAAGCTAAAGTTGGTTGGGGATAGTTAATTTTTTCAGAAAAGGATGTTTATCCAATAAGTACCTTTGGAGACGATTTTGTGGATGATATACCTGGTGATTTTCATGAATATATTAGTCCATTGATGATTGAAAGTGGTGTAGAGGAGAGAAATGCAGAATCAAGCGATGTAAGTACTGTCAATTTGAAATTCTTACACTGGTACTTTGAAATACTTATATTGTCACTATTAATTACTTGCACTGGCACAATTAATAACATGTACTGGCACTTAAAATAATGACATTGACACAATCATTTGGCTGCACTGGCATAATTGCATTCTGAAACTGGCACCAATCATTTGCTTACACTGGCACAATTGCACTCATTCTTACTATTTTTCATTGATGTAGGCTGCTAAAGAGTCATGAGATATATTTAGAAAGGACATTGATAATGATGTCTATGCACATATAGAAATACTTAAACTTATCAAGAAGGATAAGGGAAACAATGCAACAGATGAGAAGGGGACAGAGAAAGACAACGAGGGGAGGGGGAGGAAGTAGAAGAAGATATTTTTAACGATAAAGTTTTTTTGAGATTAATAATATTGTTTCAGACCTTTTGAAGAAAACAAAGGCTGATATGGGAAAAAAAAGGTTCAACTCCATCATTTAACCTTTTTTCTCAGCAATCGGGTGAGGAAAAAAGAGAATATACGATTCGGAACGAATAGGATTTAAATAAGATTTTGCGGGGGGATAGATGAAGTTTATCCCTACGACTCGATGTATGAAAAAGGTCAAGAAGATGATGCCGAACAGATTGAGAAAGATGTTGAAAATTTGTTGAAGAATATAAATGAGAGTTGCTTTGGGAGTTGTTACGAGATGTTGAACGTAGGGTGCTCATTGAATTGTGGAGCAGCTAACGAGAAAGTTGTATACTGTTCTCGATTTATGATTAGCAACTCTGATGGTTTTCGATTAATGTTGAAGCTGAGGAAGGAGGCTATTAACCTATGCATGTCTTCACACTTTTCAAGAACTCTTAGGGGGTAAGATATAAATTTATGTAACACTGGCATTTATCAAAACAAAACACTGACCCTTATGAACATAAACACTGGCACATTTTATGAATGTATACACTTGTACGTAAAAGCATTTACTAATTTATTGTTGTTTTATATCGAGTGACATCCTATGTATACAATGGTATATAGCTTATTACTTGAAGATATTTTGAGATAGGAAGAAGACATGCAAATAACTTCAAATACTATTGAGTGTTGGTCTTTACTTCTTAATAATGTGGAACGAAAGTCTGGTAGAATGAGGAAGTTTATTTTTGAGTTAAGTCATTGTGTGAGTTATTTATCTATGGTTGTTTGTTAATTAAATTATATTTTTGTCCATTTAATGATTTTATTAATGTATTATACAGGCTGCTTGGTTAAAACGTACGAAGCAGAATCCTCAAAATGTTGTGCAAAAAGCTGGTGAAGAAATTACAGAGTGTTTGATACATTGGGTTGAGCTTAATGTCAATGTTGCTGAGGCAATTGATTTGAGTGAAGTTAAATTGGTATGCATTGTCATTTTATAAAGACACACACTAGTACACTAAAAGACTAACACTGACACTATAAGAGAAACACTGGCACTATAAACAACTATCATTGTCACTATAAACAAATAACACTGACAATTAGAAATACAAGTACTGCATTTATAAATACATGTACTGGCACTTATTAACCCAAACACTGGTATAAAAGATCACTTGCACTGGCACACTAAAAAACAAACACTGGCATTAGGAAACACATGAACTGGTTGTAGACAATTCACTTACTGGCACTGTTTGCCCTTATATAGAGGTGACAACAGAAGTGGCCATTACACACTTTATGTTCTCAATACTGAGAGTCAAACAATTCAGTATCTTGAAAACTTGTCAATGAATTATTATAAGAGGGAAAACATGTCAAGACTTGCTTATAGCATGGTAATATTTTTTATTGAATATTTTTGTTTTTGTTTTTTTTTTTTGTTACCAAAATATCCATATTAATTTTGTTGATTTTTTTTTATTTGCAGCATGCACCCTTCAAACACGTCTTAAAACACATAAATCATTCAAGTGCTGCAAATGTGTCAAAGTTCAGTTTGAGTATATGCCATTTGAATAGGTTTTGAAAGAAAATTGTGGTAATATAGACTTTGCAGTATATTTAATGGTTGAAATGAGACAATTTAATGGAGTAATTTACTCATGCCCTTAGTTCTGTGATCACTTATCAAGACTGCGTATTAGGGCCGAGATTATAGTATCTTTAGTTGTTTGTGATATTAACTTTACAAGGGAAAGTTTACTTATTGAATTAGAGTTGTTTTCAAACGATAAAAGAGCAGTCTTGAAAAAGAAAGAAGAAGAAGAAGAAGAAGAAGAAGAAGAGAAGATAGAAGAAGAAGAAAAAAAGAAAGAAGAAGAAAAGAAAAGAAAAGGAAAGAAGAAGAAATGAAAAGGAATGAAGAAGAAGAAAAGAAAAAGAAAGAAGAAGAAGAAGAAGAAGAAAAGAAGAAAAAAAGGTTGAAAAAAAAGTATTTTACTAGAAAATTTAAGGAAAAATGAATTTTTGTTTGTAAAAAAAAAAATTGTTTGTATTTGAATTAGTGTTTTTTTATAAATGAATTAGTGTTATTTTTAACATTTTTATTGATGCAATGTTAGCAATTTTATAATGTGTCAATCCTCAGTTTCTTGAAACACAAGCAAATGTTGGCACTATTGAAACTCTAACACTGGCACTTTTGAAACACTGATGCTGGCACTTTGATACACTGATACTGGCACTTTCAAACACTGATACTGGCACTTTGAAAATCTGATGCTGACACTTTGTAACACTGATGCTGGCATCTTAAAACACTGATTCTGGCACTTTAAAATACTGATGCTGGTACATTATTAAACATATAATAACAATGCACAGTCACTTGCATTTAATTAGAAACACTGGCATATTAAGAAATTAACACTGACACATATAATAAAAAATACTGCCACATATAATAACAAATACTGGCATATTTAAAAAAGTAACATTGGCACTACAAAAACACACTGGTACTTCAAATAACAAACATTGTCACTACAAAATCAGTGTAATGGCATTATATTTAATAAACACTGGAACTTCTAAATTCAACAATCATAATTAAAAAAATTATCACACAATCAGTTATAACAGTCTTACAACACTAAAGTTTGGTTACAAAAATATCAAATCAAGTGTTCATTCGGGGTATTCGAAAAATACTTATTAGTAATTGGTTTTCTTCGTTCAAACTTTGTTTTAGGTTTTCTTTTTCTACCTTTTGTATCTGCACGAATAGGATCCGTCACTGTAGGTGCACTGAATGTTGTGCTTGTTGAAGCAATATTATTTTCACTTGTTGTTGGTCCAACATCTTGTACTTTTTGGGAGAGTAATTCTTGTATTAGCAGTGTATCTCTACTAAACCTATCTTCTAGAATTCTTCTTGCATCAATGTCTTTATGGCATGTTATCATCAAATCGTAATACTTTCTTGCCATTTGTTGTTTCCAATGAATTGAATTATTTTGCTCAGTTTTAGTAGTAGATATCCCTTGGTAAGTTTTATTCCATACATTTGTTTTGGGTGTCTTTGTCCACCTTTTTTTAATGTACTCTTCTGGTATCCAATCAATATTTGTCAAGTTGAGAACCTTAATACAATGAAAGCACAACCAACCGACCTCACTAAAATAATTGCATGTACATTTGACAGTTATCGTTTCGTTACTTCGCATGAAAAGTACCCTTTCAAACTTTTCTGGATGGTTCTCATGGGCAACTTCAAACAACTTGTTTTCATCTATGCAAAAGCCAATATTATACTTTGCAGCAAAAGCAGCCTTGACCTCATTCTCAAAAAATCTAAATATTTCTGCTGTATAAATCTCCCTTGCATGTCTTATTAAACCACCATATATTTATGTGCGAAACTTTGAGTTTATTGAATCAAATTCCTTTCGTTGCTCCTTACTTCTTCAACGTTTTACTGTCTCGTTGAATATATCAAAGAATTGTGTTAGTGATGTGCTTCTATTTGCTTTAAAACATATGGCATGATTTGTGCTCTCACTTCTTTGTGAAGATAATATATCAACTGAGAAGAAATCTTTGCTCAATGTTGTACACCATTTCTCTCTTAAGCTATATAAACGATTGAACCATCTGTTCTCAAAAAGCTTATCTTTTTTTAACATTGAATGGCAACAATTTTCAATTATACTCATCACTACATCCTCTCAAGCAATTGTTGAATTCCTTTTTAAATTCTTCATATGTCTTTAGTTGTCCAAAGTGTGTTATGGCATTTTATTGAATGTTCCACAAGCATAACCTATGTCTTGTTATTCCCTCAAAAACCTGTCAATAACTTATAATATAGTCAAACACTGGCATTAATAAAGTTCTACACTGGCACTATAAAAGAATAACACTGGCAATTATAAATACAAGTGCTTATAAATCTAACACTGACACTTTATAACACATGAACTGGCACTTACTAACCCAAGCATTGACACATATAAAAAGCTGTTACAAATCATTAAGTTTAGTCAAATATATTGATTTGGGCAATTAATTTGGTCAGTGTAAAAAGCAGTTACACATTATTAAACACAACAGTCCAAAAATTAACAATTAATGACACTTATCAACACATGTACTGGCTCCTATAAATAAAAGCACTAGCATAATTACATACAAACACTAGCACTTATAATCGCAAACACTAGCACTTATAATCTCAAACACCGGCACTTATATTCTCAAACACTGGCACTTAATAAGATAAAAACTTGTACCAGCTTGTTCAAAAATATTAAAGACAACAGTCTGAAAATCAACAGTCTAGGAAATAGGGGTATCATTTATGTTAAAGCATTTACAATTCACCTACTCTGTTCAAACATATTAAATTTTGTTAGTAGGTATATGCACTATAAATAGGAAGGGGCTTGACACTTATAAAAGACTGACACTGGTACATATAATAACAAATACTGGCACATTCAAAATTTAATACTGGCACGTTCAAAAACAAATACTGGCACATTATTAAACATATAATAAAAAACACCGTCACTTAAAAAAAGTAACACTGGTACTTCAAAATACTAACACTGACACTTATTAATATTAACACTGACACATTAACAATAACCTAGTAAGAAATCAATCAATGAAACATTGGAAATAAAATATAAGTTACCTCTTCAATTGCTTTCGACATTGCAAAGTCTTGATCGGTGAAAATTGTTTTTGGTTCTTTTCCTCCCATTGATTTTACGAATTATTTTAGAAGCCAAACAAATGTTTCTGACTTTTCATTTGTTAAGAAAACACAATCAAACATCACCGTGTTTCAATGGTTGTTCACCGCAACTATTGGTGCACAAATTAGATTGTATTTATTTGTGTCATAAGTTGTATCAAACACAACAACATCCCCATAAAATTCATAACCCTCCTTCATCATACCATCTCTCCAAAATAAAGTACTGAGTCTACTTTCTTTCCCAAACTGCATTTTGAAGTAGAATCTTTCATCTTCAATTTGACTTAGTCTATCAACTACAGTCTGTGCATCACCCATTTCTATTTTTTCTATTCTCAATCTCTGTACAAAATTAATATGATCTCTTCTTGTATGCCCAACATACTCCTCCCCACCAGCTGTCTTTGCTAAAACATTATATCCATCAGTTGGCTTGATGTCAGCTTCTTCAAATTGCTCTATTATTTTACCTTTAGCTTCTGATATTGATCTCTCACTACGCTTGAAGTGGTTCCATTCTGGCCATGTCATCTCATGGTTGTGTTCAGTTACGTGCCGTGCAACTTCATATAAGTCTTCCTTATTTAATAACTTTACTCTCATAAGAGCTTGACAACCTGTCCTTTTAGAAGGAGCTTTTTTTCTCTTCAAATTCCTCTTTGGGTTTTCAATTCATTCCAATGGAGATGGAATCTCAATTTCACCGACTTCTAATGGAGCTTGAACATCAATTTCATTTCATGTTCCTTTTGTGTATCTATTGGCCTTGATGTTTTCTTCGAGACACGTGAGGTTGTCATCTTAACAATAAATCCCAATGCATTAGAATGATTCTTGTACAATTGATACAATTCTTCCCATGTCTTTGCTTTTATCCCCAGCAGAGATGAAGTAAAATCAACATGGCTTGCTGCAAATAAAATAAAATTAGATTGACAATAACACTAGCACTAGAGAAACAGGTGCTGGCATATTATATTAGAAATACTGGCACCTTACAAACACTTGCATCTTTTTTCAAAAGCAAGGATGTTATTAAACTAGTGCATTCACTGGCATATATAATAACAAACGCTGGGTTTTCATAAAAGTAACACTGACACTCCAAACATCACTCACCGGCACTTCAAACAACAAAGTAATACTGACACTCCAAACAACACTCACTGGTATATATAATAAAAAAATTGGCACATTCAAAAACAAACACGGGCACATTATTAAATAAATATTTTACTACAAAACCAGTGAATGTTAACACTGGCACATATAATAACAAACACTGGCATTTCAGAAAAATAACACTGACACTTTAAAAAACACTTACTGGTACTTCAAACAACAAAGAATGGAACTACGAAAGTGTACTGACATTATATAAAAAAACATTGGCATTATAAAATTGACTTACATGTTTCGTGATTATCATCAACTATTTGAGGAATTTGATCAATTACAGTAGCATTATCTGCAGTAATTCAATTATAATGTTAACTAATCAATTTTCGTGAGTGTACTGGCACTTCGAGTAATGAAGACTTCGAAAATTATCAGTTTCATCTTCAGAATCATGTAAGCTCATCTTAACCTAATAAAAAATCGTCTGTATTGAATGAAACAATTAGGAATGATTGTAAATATCTTGATTGCTAATCTATAATGAAGAAGCTGGTTTAGTGAATTATATAGTACCTCAATCGACTGATACGGAATGATTTTCGCTTGAACTCTGCTTTAGCTCGATAAATTTCTCTGTTGCAATGTTACTGTGTGTTTTACTGTGTGTGTTCGTTGAATTTGAGTTAATAAAAGGCGGTTCAATTTTGTTAGTGAACTGGTCGTCCTGTTCAACACGGGTATTTTAGATTTAAATCGGGTACAAAAACTAGTTTTTTCATAATTATGAAAAAATTAGTTTTTCATAAGAGCAATTCTTATTTAGTTGACATTTTGAAAATAATTATTTCTTATGCTATCTAAACCTAGAGATGCATTATACACTTTCTAAACCTTTAATTTAATTAGTATAAAATGAATAGCAGAAAAAAAAATTGGTAAAAAAAGTATATGGGGACATTTTTTTTTTCAAAAACGATATTCAATTTGGGATAAAAATATATATTGAAAATGTCCCTAATTCTATGTCCATTTTTCAGGAATTTTTTTGTTCGAAAATAAATTTATTTTTCTTTTTGTAAAAGACTTTGTATCCGTATGGTTCTCACCATTTTTTTTATTCATTATATACTTTATATAGTGGATGTATGCATATTTGCGTTAAAATCATATAAAAAGTAATTTTTTTTCAAAATGTCTACTAAATGAAAATTAGATATTCATTTATATGAAAATTAGATATTCATTTATAGAGGAATGGATTAATTTTATTAGATTTTTTGTTTTTTTTTTTAGAAAAATTAAAAAAATAATTACTCCCTCCGTCCCGCTAATATTAGCACACTTTCCTTTTTGGGCGTCCCGCTAATATCCGCACACTCCCAACTTGACCTCCACAAGTTGACCTTTTACAAGTTGACTTTACATGTTGAGTTCACATCTTGGACCGACATCTTGGCTCGACGACTTCATCAACATCTTGAAGCTGGAACAACTTGGGAGCAGTTTTACGGTTCATATTTTCTAGGAGATACTTGTGCACTCATAGAAGACCAATTCAACCATGATTTTTCCACCATCAGCAGTCATGCCCAGAATTTTCTCCTCAGTAACTCCATTATGCCTAGTTTTTAGGGATTTTTGGTTATTATCCTTTTATTTTACCTTTATTATAAATAGGGGTATGGAAATTAGGAAAGGACACATGTATTCACTCACAATCACTCTTGTAATCCTCTCCATACTTCCAAGCTTGTAGCTCACTGATCATAGTAAAACTTTGGTCAAGGTAGGTCCCAAATCCTCCCGAGGTTTTATGCCGGCGAACAATTTGTTCAAGGGCTTTCCTCGTCAAAATTCCTTTGTTCATTGATTATCACATACACAAATCTATATTCCATTGCACCCAATTCTTTCCTTGAAATATTTGGTTATTTGCAATCGCTTGTCGAAAAATGGCCGAAACAATTTGGCGCCGTCTGTGGGAACTTTGGTTTTTTAGATTTGTTTAGAACATAAAAATGGTCAATCCAACTTCCGGTCAGGTGACCTCAGTAACTTCCGCGGCTGAGGGCAGGGCGACTGGGGGGCAGCGAAGATTTACGGCGTGTTCTGTATTTCTGTATCAGTTTGCATACCTTTGTTATGTTGCTGCTGCTCACTGCGCTATATGTTATAAGCATAAGATAAATACCCATTTCGAGAAAACAAATTATCTAGCACAACAGGTAAGATTTATGTTTGGCTGTTGAGGAAATGGTGAGTTCTCTTTACATTCAGGAGCTTTTTTCTGTGCAGTTATGCTTTAGCTTTTGTTAGTACTCACTGATCCACTTTGTGTGAACATAAGTTGTCCTATTTGCCGCCTCCTTGTAAGGAGCCACCATCAACATCTCCATTTCCATGACATGTTCCTTCTTCCTTTTCTCTCTCCTCCAATTTACCAAGTCAAACAGTTGTTTCTTAATACTGTTCATGAGGAATTCCAATACTCCCTAGGGTTCCGTCCCAAAATTAGTGTTTTTTTTATCAACTATTGATTTTTGACTAAAAATTATAAAAATTATTATCTTTCTGGAATTTTAAAAGAAGTTATTGATATTATCTTTATTGATGCATCAGTAACAATTTTAAGAACTTCATGAGACTTATTTTGGGATGGAAGGAATATATATTGACTAGTTAGAGCTGTTTTTCTTTCTAAACCATTCAATTGTTGCGTGGTTGGAGTATGTTTAATGGAAAATTTTACCACCTCAAGTAGAAGATCATTCAATCATTTGTTTTATGCATATTATATATGTTTAGTATTGATAGGTACTACATTTTGTTGTTGTATTGGTGATTAGTTGCTTTGGTGTTCTTGGATATGCATGTTATTGTTATTAAGAAACATTTGGAACCTGAGTTATTTCAATGAATGAAACATATATTTTGCTTACATGATTGATTCAGTTGAATTTATGTCACATTTACTTGGCAAGTGTGGAGCTATCTTTTAGTCATAATTGTTTACTGAAATTTCTTATTGGTTCAATTAATTTGTTTTGCGTGGCCAAAATGAGTTTGTGCAACATCTTAAATGCATAATTTTTACGCTGCTTATGCATCATTTCTAATGAGTTTTATTTCTTCTAGAAAAATTAATCCTCTTGTACTATTGATTACTTGATTTAGCTTCATCATATTTCCAGTTACGATAGGTTTAACAGAGATTAGAGATCCAAGTACAATCCTTAAACACTGCTGCATTTGTATTAAACTCTTCATAACTATATTAGTGAAAATGTTTCAACGCTTGTTATGCTCTTAGGCTTAGTTAGCTAATGATAAATTTATGTTTGGGGATTTTACGGATTGGAAAAGATTGCGCTAGATAGATAAGAGAAGATGAAATTTTATGCCCGGCCCACCACAACATTTGCATAATGAGAGCTTTTGTAGCACGAGGTTGTCCTTTTTAAGGTAAGATGAAGTTGTTTCATGATCATATTTTTGTCTGCCAATGGTTTAATATTCGGATACTAAACTAAATGACACTATTACTCTTGCAAAGACATAAGGAAAGTTGTGTTTTTGTTATTTTCTATATATGGGCTTTCTAATTCCTTATGGTGGGAACGTAAAACTTATGTTGCTTTTCAGACTCGGGTGTAAGATTGAATTGAATATCAAGCCATTTTTTATAGAGACCAAAATATTTCTTACGTCTATGTTGCTATTTGTTTGCATCTTTTTTCCACTGGTAAGATGTATTTGTGCATCTTTGTGTCTGAAGAATCAAACTAATAAGTATGCTATGGCGGCTATATAACTTGTATAAGCCGCTTATTTGTTTGCATACGTGTTTATGTCATTAATCTTTGACACACCATACGGTTACTTTTTATTTTTATTTTTAGACAATTACATTGGAATGGCTCTTCCTTATGCACGCCTACTCCCTAATCTTTTCGTCCCGATTTAAAGTTTTTATTTTCTTTTTTGATCCGTTTCAGTTTAAGGTTATTAGTTGCTTTATTATCTAAAATGTATAATGAGACCCACCTGTTATTCTCAAAACAAAAACTTTTATACTCACAATATTAACTTTTTATATTAACAACATTTAATTTTTCTTAATCTCTGTACAAAGTTAAATTAAGAATTTTAAATTGAGACGGAGGGAGTATGAGCCAATTGTTTAATTAAAGCATGGGTGTTAGGTAGGCATCATTGAATGAGATAATTTGAATAGTATTTTGGTGATGGTAGTTTAGGGCTGTTGTGTTGCTATTTTGCATACAACACATTACTCAAGTTTGATCAAACTACAGGAAATGGAAATCATAGCCATGCTATTTTTCTTATATATCTCTTCCTTATGCATGAACCGACTGGTATGAACCTTCTGTCTTTTGTGTATATGTATGCTCATTGCTATTCTGTTATGCTTTGCTTCACTTAATGTCTGACTGCTACAAATCAATTATGCATTTGTTGTGTATTGTGACAACAACAAATCGTTATGTCATACATGCTTGTTTTAATTTGCTGTCTCACCTCTTATCAATGTGCGCCTTTTTTACATCTGTCTTTATGTGTTCTCTATAAAGCTGTGATTTCATTACTCTGTCTTTGTTTTTACGCTCGTATAGCCAGTTGACTGTTATTACCCATCATCGATACACTAATTGTTGTCTGTCATATGCTTTGTGTAACGTTTGCTTTTTGTCACTTTTCTTGTTGTGCAGCTACTTTGTTGTAATGTCACGTCTAAAGGTTTTTATGTATTGCAGCCTTAAAACGTCTCATTAGTTGTCCCTTTGTAATGTTCTATGTCTTGTGTTTACGTTCTTTCTTATTGTTTATGCTTGTGTATAAGATGCACCTCGAGAGATGACCGCGTACGAAATCAATCTTGGTTTCGTGACACTAATATGGCAACCATGTTGAATGAATCGAATAAGCGAATGGATGCTCGGCGGGATACCGATACTATGATTTTCAATGCAATTGAGAATCTGCGAAAAGGAATCAAGTTGAGCCTCAAGTTGTAACTCCATTATCGCCTTTATTTCCTAGAACTCTTTTTGATGCAGTGCATCGGGACAATCTTGGAGACATCCCCATGGCGAGTGCAAAGATGCATCGATAGTACAAGCGTGACAATTAGTCAAGTTGCCCAACATGGTCACACCTTCCCATTCACCCAACTCCGTGCCAACATCTTGCCATACTTACGCCACTCCGTCTTTAGGACAAACAGGAAGTTTTATAATGCATTTGATCACTCGCTTCTCAATTTTATGCTAACACTTTTGCGGAAAGTCAAGTTGCTAGAGAGTTGCAGGAGATCAAAAGAGATGATTAGGAATGTGCCGGAGTTACCTTGCCTTATCATCAAGCTTCTCCAACTTGTTATAATGAGTCTCGCTTTGTTCCAAAGAATAGCCAACATGGATATCTGAAAAGATTTGCAGGTGTCCCACATGAAGAAGTACGATGGGAGCACGCATCCAGTAGAGCATGTGTTGCTATACCAAGAATTAATGGACGTTATCAGCATTCCTTCTATCTTCAAAGAAGCCTGTCTTTGTAGGGGCTTTGGTTCCACCTTGTCTGGACCAGCTTTGAAATGGCTAACCGGCCTATCTCTAAACTCTATACCATCTCATTCTCAATTAGTCAATATGTTTGTGAATCAATTTTCATGTAATAGAGCTTTTGAGAAACTAACTAGTGACCTCTACAGGGTGGTGCAACAACCTGATGAAAGCTTGAAAGACTATTTGAACGGGTTCAACAAAGAGCGATGACTATCCCCAACTTGAACATGTCCACACCACCGAGGCATTCAAATTGGGCTTGAAGAAGGGATCACCTTATTAAGACGAATTGAGTCATGACTCCATGCAAGAGACTAGAAGATGTCGGGACGAGAGTACATTAAATTCATCGGGGGAAGAAGATAAGCTCATAGTCCTAAAATGACCACAATGAGGCTGACAAAAAAAGGAAAAGATGACCACCTATCTTCAAACATGTCAAAATGTTAGCAAAACAGTACCTCAAGTTGCATTTCATGTAAGTTGTCATTTTTTCATAAAAGCAAACTCCGAAAACAGGTATGATTTAAATTTTGTCAAGTCATTTATTTATGTTTGTCAAATTCTTATGTTATGCTAAAAATTCTTACTGACTTAAGCATCGGAGGGGTAAAGCTAACACCCAATCCTAACATGAATTTGTTTTGCAAGGTATACAACTTGAACAAACAGCTTAGGCTCAACATGTTGACACGCCGATGCAGGCCGATACATGTTGAGACCTAAGTTGGAAGCGAGCTCAACATGTTGACACGCCGCATACGGGCCGATACATGTTGAGACCTAGGCTGGAGCGAGGTCAAACATGTTGACACGCCCGATGCACGGGCGATACATGTTTGAACCTCGAGGAAGAGAATTTCAACATGTTGACACGCCATGCAGGGCGATACATGTTGAAACTTTAGCTGGAGAGGGATAGAACATGTTGACACGCCAGGACGGCTGATACTTGTTCTATTTCTTCAAACGAATTAAGGTTTCGACACCTTCGCCTGGGCGCACGTTTTCACACTTATTCAAGTTGTGAACTATTGGTTGTAACGTTAACATGTTACCAAACGAATTAAGGTTTCGACACCTTCGCCTGGGCGCACGTTTTCACACTTATTCAAGTTGTGAACTATTGGTTGTAACGTTAACATGTTACCAAACGAATTAAGGTTTCGACACCTTCGTCTGGGCGCACGTTTTCACACTTATTCAAGGTGTGAACTATTGGTTGTAACATTTTCATGTTACCTTCGGCTTATAACATTTACATGTTATCAATATGAACACCCGAAAAAGATGAAGTCATCTTCCAATCAACAGAGGAGTGAAGATTAACATCTTCACCGAAAATCAAGTTCAACACACAAAAGTAAGTCATGTCAACAAGAACATGACTCACACGATCCAAAGACATGCCAAATCAAATATAAAAATTTTTGAGGACCAACCCTCATCTAACATACCAAATTTCAAACATCTAAACTAATGTTTCTTAAAGCTTTATCTTGGTATGTTGCCAAGTTGTTACCATCCAGGTTTCCATCAAGGACTTAGAAGCATCATTCAAGGCGTTGGACAACTCTTTGGCGTAATCAACCGCTTCCTTAATGTCGAAGAGGAGGGTAGCAGTTTTAAAATTCCTTGACTCTCCAAGTTTTCTCCGATTCAAGAAATTTTGGGGGCAATTGTTGGGGACGGATTTTTCACTATATATGATTGGCATCTTAAGCAGGTCAACATGTCAAGACGCCTCAACAACTTGACCTCCACAACTTGACCTCCACAACTTGACCTCCACAAGTTGACCTTTTACAAGTTGACTTTACATGTTGAGTTCACATCTTGGACCGACATCTTGGCTCGACGACTTCATCAACATCTTGAAGCTGGAACAACTTGGGAGCAGTTTTACGGTTCCTATTTTCTAGGAGATACTTGTGCACTCATAGAAGACCAATTCCACCATGATTTTTCCACCATCAGCAGTCTTGCCCAGAATTTTCTCCTCAGTAACTCCATTATGCCTAGTTTTTAGGGATTTTTGGTTATTATCCTTTTATTTTACCTTTATTATAAATAGGGGTATGAAAATTAGGAAAGGACACATGTATTCACTCACTCACAATCACTCTTGTAATCCTCTCCATACTTCCAAGCTTGTAGCTCACTGATCATAGTAAAACTTTGGTCAAGGTAGGTCCCAAATTCTCCCGAGGTTTTATGCCGGCGAACAATTTGTTCAAGGGCTTTCCTCGTCAAAATTCCTTTGTTCATTGATTATCACATACACAAATCTATATTCCATTGCACCCAATTCTTTCCTTGAAATATTTGATTATTTGCAATCGCTTGTCGAAAAATGGCCGAAACAAATTATAAGATGAGTCAAACCAATCATAAAAGTTTTTTTATAATTTTATATTATACCCCGGTCACCCTATTAGAACTAAAAATTGATTTATTTGATATTATTCTACTTCTTCATCCACACCAATTAGTCAGTATCCAAGTAAAAAAAATAATCAATAACGATCAAGTCTTTCAGAACTATTTGCATATATCCGAGAAAAAACTTACCTTGTATGTAATGATATATCGTTTTATCATTTTAATTGAATATACCACCCATTGTCACAGAATGATTGTTTTACTATAGTTTTTTATTCAATTTGAATGAATTTTAATAGAAAAATTTATAAGATTTCAACAATTGTTATTGATGAATCAATAAACAATATCGTCGATAATATTTTAATAACATTTAGAAATAATTAATTTTTATAAATGAGTAGATTGATTTTTTTTATCTTCAACATCTTATTGGATACTCAACAAAAAAAAGCTAATAATAATTACTACCTCGATATCTAAATGAATGTCTAAATTTTATTTAGGAGACATTTTGAAAATAATTATTTCTTATACTATCTGATGCTGCAGGAATTGTGCTTATCAATAATCCTCCACGTGGCAAGATTAATCACCTGGCTCCTTGACCTGAAATCAGAACCCACGACTAGCCGGATGTGTCTCCGGCGAAGACACTCGGGCGTGAGAGTAAGATGACAGTATATTATAGCTCAAGATGTATTGAATAATGAACTCAGAATACAAAATGGCAGTTACCTTTCACCGTTTGGTAGTGATGAAGTATTTATAGGAAAATGTGATGTATTTTTGGGGAGGCAGCATGTCCTCCGAGATTATAGCGGCAGTTACTTGGTCGTGGGCACGTGTCTATAACGATCCCTGATTTGTAGGGATGTAGTTGTGAGCATTGATTAACCAAATAAGCCGGCAAGTGTCAGGTCGTCATTTGCTGATTTAGGTCGAGGTCGCCACTCGTAGAATGGTCGACACATTTGTCAGTAGAGCATGATTCGTACCCGAATTGTAGTATGGATCATGAGGTCGGACTAAGTTAGGTCGGGACACAGTAGGTCGGACCATGGGCTTGAGTCGGCCGATGTTTGAGATGGGCCTTGGGCCTTGTTACGGTTGGATCGGTCTTATTGAGAATGTGGGTGCCAATGCCATACGTGATTGGGCTTTACTTGCTTAGCCCAACTTGACACTTTTGGTATGTTCGGTGGCCCCCAACTTTCGAGTGGACTTTGTCGACTTGGAAGTTAAGGAAATCTTTGACGGGAATTGCTTTACTCGCGGTCGCTACTCATTACGAGGTATAGTCGACCTTTGATGACGTGGCACCATCACAGTCGTTGGCGATGAACGGTAGGAGATGAAGGAGCGCCGATTTTGGTAATGATTGCAATTCGACGCTTGGAACTCCTTCTCAAAAACCGCTTCAGTTTTTAATTTTGGAAAATTAATTTCTATTTTCTTTTCCCCTTCCAAATTTAGGAAAATAGAAATACTCGAGTCTTCTTCCCAAATTCGAATTCTTACCGTTTCCAAACTCTCCCTCTCAGGCGATAATCACGGAATTGCGGTAAGATTTAAAACTCCGCTCTCGGCTTCAGCAACGAACTCCTTTTCTGCAATCAAATAAGGTATTTCCCTTGTATATTTGCTTTAGGGCTTTGATTTACGCTTTGTGTTTAATTCCGCCATGGCTAGGACCTTTAGTAGTGAACCGGGAGCTTGGTACGGGTATTGCACCGTTAACCGTAGAGTATGCAAGCACATAAACGGTGGGTGGAGAGAGATGTCATTGAGCGAGTGTGCCTCTATCTTGACCAGGTGGGAGTTGAACTTTAGTGAAATAGGGTTGCCGGTTGCGGGGAGAAATTGAAAATGTGGTGATTGACGACTCAAATGTTGTCGCTTTTCATCTATTTCATGAATTGCTTGATCATATCACTTTGTTTTTATGTTAGGGATGTCCACAAACCCTCTTTCCTTAGGAACAGAATAGGTTTTCCGGGGAGTTTAGGTCGCCCTTAGGTAGGTCGACCGGGAATGTGATCATAGGATCGACTCCTGTTTCTCCTTCTTCTTGTACGAGATATGACAACTCAAGAAGGAAATGCTTTGCTTCGACCTCTTCGGCCCCGAATTGTGGATGCGTTTGGCTCCTCTGTTGTACCGGGAAGAACGAGAGAGGATATATACCCAGTGAGGCCTCTTCGAGGAAAGAAAAATATGGAGTCCCGATACAACATGGTTTATGATTTACGTGGAGTAAGTAGAGTGGATTATAGGATAACCATCCTTAGTAAGGCGGACTTTATGGCCAAGTTCCGTACCGGCTTCACTGCCGATGCCACTAGGGTGGCCTTCTTTTATGGACCGGTTTGAGGCGGGGTTGAGGTTGCCCTTAGATCCCTTTATCAATGAGTTTCGAGTGCATGGATGCTCTTCCCCTTGACTTAGTGCCAACACTTACTTGAGTATTAGTGTGCTTTGCTATGGTATGTAGGTTTCTAGGCCATGAACCTTGCATGAGAGTCTTCAAGGAATTTTTCGCTCCAAAGCTCGACAAGGCAGATTGGGGGATTAGTACTCCTTCCAAACCCAATTCTCCAAAATTGTTTGCCAACCTTCCCAACAAGCATAGCAGCTAGAATTCCTATGTGGTAGTTGTAGAGAGTAGGCTGGGATGGGAGTTCCCCTTGCCAAATAGTGAGTCTGACACTATTGACGAGGAAAACTACTGGGAGCCTCCATGGCACCAAACCTTGTATAGGAAGTTGTGCGCGTTGGTCGCGAAAGGACCCATTAGCTGGGAGGTGTTAGGGACGACCAAGTATAACTACATCCAGTGGGATGATGCACAGGGATGGAGTGGTAGAACCCCTTGTTCCCCGTATTGAGAGGCCAGGTATATCCGGACTGGGTTACTCATTCCTTGGGTAGGTTGAAGGAGAACTGTCAATTTTGTCAGAAGAATGAAAATTACTGCAAAGACCACGGAGAGCATGTTGGTGGTAAGGATTTACTTGACCTGCATTCATTAGCTCGTCCATTGTTAACTTGCATAAGTAACATCATTGGCACATAGCGTTATTTTTAGCTGCATACACAACTCTTAGATCGTCCGTTGCCTGCTCGTATGTAGAACTTAGTTAGCTCGTTCATAGAACTATTTCGAATTGCAACTCTATCAAATTGCACCTTTCGTATGTAGAGTTATTCAATTCGTACATTGAACTGCTTTGAATTGCAACTCGTCAATTGTTTACTCGTAGAACTGTTTCGAATTGCCGAGCTAACACTTGATTTCTTTGATGTCGTGTAGTTTTAACTCCCGAACAAGAAGCGAATATGGTGCGTATTGTTGGGGTTTCTGATAAGAGGAAAGCCAAGAGGGCTCATGGGGCTCATAACGCTAAGGCGAGCAGAGAGAGAGAAAGCTGCTACTAGGAACAATTTGCTCCCGAAGGATGTCCATTTGGAATGATCCCAATGGAAGAGGTCGAGCTGGAAGACCCTTTGCAAAGCGGCACCCAATCCAATGATGCTAATGAAGGAGGTGACGATTCTCACGGGTCGGTCGGGTGCAAGTCGAGCTCAGACCCAAATCAAGATGCCAATATGGAGACCTCTGGAGCTGGGATGGCGGGGGCTAGCCCTTTGCGGTCGTCAATGTTGATGAAGATGATATGGAAGAGGATGAAGACGATCGTCCTATAAGTTCGAAGAAGAGGTCCCGATGCGAGAAGGGAAAGTCTGTGTCCTCGAGTCGGTTGCCTCCACCGACCTTCTTTCCTCCCAGTAAGGAGTCTCTGGATGAAAAAATGAAGAGGTTGAGTGATGTTCCTCCGCTAGAAGGGTTTAACAGCTTGAGCCGCCGCTATCCCGACATGAGCTGGGCCAAGTGATTGTTAGGAGGGCAATAGATGTCGACCTCCTAGCTCATTTCGCGACAAGGGGATCACCCCAGGAATTTTACGCTCGCTCTGGGATGGCTCATAGTGAGGTAATTTGTCATTTTCTCGTTCATTGTAGTTGCTTATCCCTTGACTCGATCCACTTAACTTACGAGCTAACACTTCTTGTTTCTTTGAAATGTAGAATCTTACTATGGTCGGCGGTGAAGAGCTCTTGGAGAGCTTCCATTGAGAGGGAGAGGCAAGCCCTTCAAGATTATTCCAAAAAGGCTAAAGAGCTTGCGGATTTGAAGGAGAAGTACAACGACTGGACAATTCATATGAAGCTAATGAGATGGTGAAGACAAAGGCCTGTCGGACCTCGAAGCTACGAGAATCCAAGCTCAAGGAAGTAACTTCGAAAGGGATCTTTGAGCGCCTCGCTCATGAGAGGACGAAGGTTGAGCTCGCCACTTGTCTCCAAACTTCTGGCCGATAAAGATTCTTTTTTGACGAGCTTAACGAGGAGCATAACTCGGCTCGAGCTAAGTGGAAGGAGGCTCGGGAGAAGGGCCGGCCCACGATGCCGTGGAGAAGTTCAAGGAGGGAGATGAGTTCTATAATACCATCGTGGCTAAGGCACAAGACTTTCTCGAGGTTGGGAAGAGGCACATGGCCCGTCGTGCATTGGTAGATCCAACGGCTACGGTTACCATCGAGCAATTAGCTCGTTGGTTTTACGAGTCTCAATACGACATGGAAGCTCGCGGGGGTCACTCGCTCGTTCCCTATCTTGAAAATGACTTGGCCTTCATTGCCCAAGAGGATGAAGAGGACCACTTTGTGAGAAGTGGGAAGCTCCCCTTGTTGCCGACGAGGAATTTTGATGTTGTTACGCAAGAACTTGAGGATCTTTGCCACCATGGATGAAGATAATGAGCGGGTTTACTCGGAAGTCGGGTAAACCCATAGGTCCCCGGCAACAAGGAGATGTGGAGGGACCCAGTACTATCTGCGACGACCAGATCGGCGTCAACCAAAACTCTTGAATTTCTTAGCTGAATTGTAATGAACAAGTCCCAACTTACATTTTTGCTCTTTTGATTCCTTGAATATTTGAATGCCTTGGCCTATTTTTTGGGAGGCAAGATACTTTTGTAAATTTATTTTGCCTAAGTCTTAGCCCGCTTTGGGAGACTTACCTCTATCATAGTGACCTTATTTATTGCATGTTGTATGCTTTTTTAAAGTAAACGTCGAGCTAGATATAGATAGGATGAATGAGTAAACTTGAGCCTTAGAGGTGACTTGATCTTTATTTATTTAGTCGAGCCTCGAGACTTGCTTAACTTTTGTGAATGAGATTGACTATGAGTCGAACTGCTCACACTATTGAAGGCGACCTAGGGTCTAGCTAATTAGAACAAGCCGACTAAGAGTCGAGTTTGTTAGAACGAAGAATCGACTAAGAGTCGGACTGTTAAATGGATAAAGGCGATTAAGAATCTAGCTAATTAGAACAAGCGACTAAGAGTCGAGTTTGTTAGAACGAAGTCGACTAAGAGTCGGACTTGTTAATTGAACAAGGCGATTAAGAATCGAGCTAATTAGAACAAGCGACTAAGAGTCGGGTTTGTTAGAACGAGAATCGACTAAGAGTCGGACACATTAGCGAACAAGGCGATTAAGAATCGAGCTTGTTAAAACGAAAGGCGACTAAGAGTCGAGCTTGTTGGGGTTATTGTAACACTATGCTTGATGGAATGAGCTTGCGCTTTTCATTGAAGTATAGAACATGCTTACATCAATTTGACACTAGAACTACCACAAACTTGAACCTGAAAACTAAAAGTAGTATTTGATGAGGTGAGTAGCATGCCAAGGATGTTTCAACTCGTCACCTCCGGGATGAGCTATCATGTAGGTTCCTTCCTTGACGACTCGAGTGACTACATATGGACCTTCCCAGTTAGGAGATAGCTTGTTCTGCTGGGTCCTTCTACCCGTTGCCTCAATCTTTCTCAACACATAATCTCCAACTTGGAACGACCTTGCCTTGACCTTCTTGTCGTGATAACTTTTAGTTCGCTGCTTGTAGTTGACCATTCGGAGGTAGGCTGTTTCTCGCTTCTCGTCGATCAGGTCCAAGTCGATCAACTTTGTTGGTATCATTACGCTCTTGATCAAAGAAGGTCACTCTAGCGGTAGGGAATATGAGCTCGGCGGGTGCCGTGGCCTCGATCCGTAAGTGAGAGCGAAAGGGGTTTCCCAGTAGGCCCCAAGTGGTTGTACGAGCGCCCCGAAGAGCAAGGGAAGTTCGTCCAACCAATTATTTCGTCGACCTACGAGCCCTGTCTTGAGTGAAGATAGAACAAGTTTATTTCTTTGCTTGACTTGTCCATTTCCTTGAGGATAGGCGACGAGACGATTTCCAATGTTTGATCCCTACTCGATTCATTTACGCCGAAGGTTTGGGAGAAGCTGTAAACCATTGTCGGACACTATAGCACGAGGAAAACCAAATCGACACCAAATGAAGTCGTGGATGAAGTTGATAGCATTCTCCTCGTGATGCGAGCTAATGGTTTGGCCTCAACCCATTTAGTGAAGTAGTCTATGGCAACTATCACATACTTGCAGTTTCCTCGGGCGGGAGGAAGGGTCCAATCGGTCGACGCCCCACATGTCGAATGGCCAGTGCCGCAATCCGCGTACGCTCGGTTGTTGGCACATGAGGTAAGTTGGCAAATCTTTGACATTGATCACATTCTTGAACAAAGTTGTGAGTGTCGGCTCTCATGTGTGGCGTAGTACCCCAAAGTGATTAACTTGTCGTAAGAGTCCTGGCCCCGGTGTCCACCACAAATTCCACTATGCACTTCGTGTATCAATAGGGCGACCTCTTGAGGATGGATGCACTTTAGCAATGGTCGAGTATAAGATCTTCTGAACAGGTCGCCTCCTTGAATGACATACCTCGGAGCCTTCTTTTTGATAGCTCGAGCCTTCTTCTCGTCATCTGGCAGCTCACCACTTTCTAAGTATGCCTTCATTTCCTCGATCCAACACTTCTCCTGAGTCCAATTTCTTGAGGGATCATCTATGCATTGAATTTTTACTCTTTCATAGGCTGGACTTTCGAGGAAGGAGATAGGTTCATCATGTGGTTCATCCGAAGTGGCTAACTTCGAGAGGAGGTCAGCTAGCTCATTGTCTTCTCGTCCAATTCTTTGAATCTCCCAGAATTCCAAATCTTTTATCAGTTCCTTCACCAGGTCGCAGTATTTGATCAACGTGGCACTAAGCACCTCGTACTCGCCTCGGACCTGGTTAACTATCAATTGTGAATCACAGTAAGCCATGATCTTAGTTGCTCCAAAACACTTGGCGTACTCTATGGCTGCTATCAAGGCTTCGTATTCGGCCTGGTTATTGGAAGCATCGAACTTGAACCTTAATGACTCTCGTATCTTTGTCCCAGTTACGGTTCAATTAGCACTATCCCAGCTCCATTTGCTATTCTTAGTCGGCGATCCGTCTGAATAGACCTTCCAACAATCGTCGGGTAGGCCGATGGCGACACAGGACTCTGACTCCTTCCCTTTAGCCTTTTCTTTTGGAGCTCGCTGCTCATCGTCTTCCTTGGTGAACGTAAGCTCAACCAAGAAGTCAGCTAGAGCTTGAGCCTTCAACGCCTTTCGAGGTCGATACTCAATGTCAAATTCAGTAAGGGCAATTGACCAATTGAGAATTCGACCTGAACTCTCCGGCTTGTGAAGAATTTTTTCTTAGGGGAGCATTTGTAAGAACCACAATTGGATGAGCCGGAAAATAAGCTCGCGGCCTTCCTTGAAGCCACGACTAGGGCATAGGCGACCTTCTCGGCATTGTAGTATCTGCTCTCTCCACATCCGATAGGGCCTTCTTGATGTAGTATGCGGCTTTTGAAGCCCCTCATCTTCTCTAACCAAAACCGCTGCCAGCTTGATTTATCTCCCACGGATAAATACACAAACAAAGTTTCACCAGTGGTCGGGCTACTCAGGAGAGGTGGAGTAGCGAGGTAATCCTTCAGTTGTTGGAAAGACGAATGACATTCGGTCGTCCATTCAAAACTTTTCGTCCCCCTCAATGCTTTGAAGAAGGGGAGAGACCTCTCTGTGACTTTGATATGAAACGACCAAGAGCCTGCTACCCTTCCGTTAAGTCACTGCATCTCTTTGACATTGGTGGGAGCCTTCATGTCGACTAAAGCCTTGATTTTTTCTGGATTAGCTTCTATACCCCGTTGAGATACCATGAACCCAAGGAACTTTCCAGCAGCTACACCAAATACACACTTGCTAGGGTTGAGCTTCATGTCGTTTGCTCTTAAATTGGCGAACGTTTCCCTTAGGTCGACCACGTGACGTCCAGTCTTTGTTTTGATGACCATATCGTCGACGTAGGCCTCCATGTTTCGGCCAATTTGAGAAGCAAAGACTTTGTTCACCATCCTTTGATAAGTTGCCCCTGCATTCTTCAATCCAAATGGCATCATGTTGTAGCGGTAGATGCCTCCAGTGCTTGAAATGCCGTCTTGATTATGTCGTCCTCATGCATCTTAATCGGTGGTAACCTGAGTAAGCGTCGAGGAAGGCGAGGGTTGAGTGACCGGCAATGGAATCGACTAGCTTGTCGATTCTAGGAAGAGGATAAATGTCCTTAGGGCAGGCAAGATTGAGAGTGGTGAAGTCGACACACATCCGCCATTTGCCATTTGATTTCTTCACCATGACCACGTTGGCCAACCACGTTGTATGCGTGGCCTCTTTGATTATCCCCGCATTCAAAAGTTTTGTACCTCGGTTTTATGGCCTCTTCCTTATCGCGAGCAAAGCTTCTCAATTTTGGGGTCTAGGCTTTATGGTCGGGTTGACTTCCCGATCTGTGAGCAGCGACCTCCTCCTTGATTCCCCTCATGTCTTCTACCCTCCATGCGAAGACATCATTACTTTCCTTGAGTAGCTCGATGATTTACGCTCGCTCCTCAACCGATAGGCTGCTTCCCAATCTGAATTTTTGGTCGGGGTAGGAAAGGTTGGTGATTGCTTGACTCTAGCTCATCCACGACTTCTAGCTGCGGTCCATCCACTGAATTGTAGAGTCTCAATGATTATCTCCTTGACCCTTTGTCTCTCCTCGGCCCTCGGGTGTGGAGCTTCTTACGCTATCATATCATCTAACTTGTCTTCAACCTCGCTGGTGGTGGTGGTGGCTCCCGAGTTATTGTCGAGTTGGAGGCATAGGTTGCCTATGATGACTTGGTCGACCATAACTACATACGAATCGACCTCGGTGGTGTTAGAGTGACGTGTCGACTCAAGCATGACCTCGTCATTTGAGCGATAGGTCGACTCTTCCACGTCGGTGATTGTTGACGATCTGGTAGTTTTGGTGGTGATTGAGACAACTTTAAATAACCGTCTGCAGTCTCGATTTCCAACTCCCTTTTCTTTCTTTCTCTGAGAACATGATCAAGGTAGGCTCGAGCTATGCCTTGTACACATCCTACTCCAGCGGGTGTAGGGAACTTGACTCGCTGATGAGGGATTGATGCCACCATTCCAAGTGCGACTGACTGGGATACCAAGTATAGCGGCATAGTCACTATTTACATCAATTACTATAAATTGTACCTTTGATACGATCTGAGGGTGTTGGCCTAGGTCGACGTCGAGCTCTATCTTGCCTTTTGCATCAACTCGATGATTGGTGAAGCCCTCCAACCTACCATCATATCTCTCCAACTTGCTCATCATTAAGACCCATTTCTTTAAAAGTTTTGTAGAACAAAATATCCTTGCGAGGCCCCGTGTCGACTAAGAGTACGCTCGTCGTACATCCGTCTATGAGACACTGGGATGACGAGAACTTGCTCTCTAGCTACCATGTTAGTAGCCAATTCGTGGGGAAGAAGGCGATCACCTCATCTCTGACTTCTCTTCTAGGGGGCACATGTGGGGCTTTATTGAGTTGGAAGATCTTGTGCTTGATGGCCGTGTTGCTTGCTTGCTCTGTAATGACCCCCAGGTTCAATCCAGGCTACCTCGGTCCTTGCTGTCCACCTGCTGGCTGCTCGCCTCCACCGGCTTGAGGTCTTTTTACATAAGCGTCGAGCCTCCCCTGGTCGACCATTCTTTGTATAATGCGCTTCAAACCCAAACAATCTTACGTGAGATGACCGGTGTCCTTATGGTAGTCACAATATTTGCTATTGTCCCTTCTAAATTTGTTGCACGGGTTCATTGGGACGGAGGAGCCGGCTCGACGGCGTTCATAATCTCTGTTCGACTCACCGTAAGGAGTGAAAGCCTCGGGCACTTTCTCAGTTGCCCTAGTCCTGTTCTTTCCATTTTTATTGTTTCCTCCATTCTTGTTGGAGTCCTTTTTGTCATCAGCGTCCTCCACCTTGGGGCTTTTACCATTCTTTTTCTCTTTCCTTTCCTCAGGAAGAGCGACATTATACACCTTCTCAAACAACTCTGTCGAGTTGTTCTTGTCTGGCTTGTGAGTTCATAATCCATGTCTGCGAGGAAATACCATTTCGGAAGCAATTAATGACTTCCCTATCGGTGAGGTCTTCCTCTATCTTATCAACCATTTCCTTAAACTTGGTGAAGTAGCTCATCGAGCTTTCATTCTTCACTGCACCAAGTTATTCAGATCGGTGACGATTATCTTCCGAGCTCCTGCAATGAGAAGCGATCCAAGAACTTTGTCCTGAAGCATGTCCAAGTAGTGATGCTACCCGCGGCCAAACCGTTGAACCAAGTTAAGGCTGCCCCGGTGAGTGTGCTTAGGAGGGCTTTGCACATATTGTCGTCCTCATTGGCGACAAAACACATGGTGGCTTCCGGATGTGCTATATGACTCCTTGCATTGGTCGACCCGAATACTTCTCCGAAGTGGCAACACGAAAGTAGGAGGAGGCCGACTATCTCGATTTCTTTGGATAAAGGTCGAAGAGCAAAATCAATTCGTTCGACCTTTCCCGGCATCCTTTTTCTTCTCCTCCTCCCATTGCTCAAACTTCTTTTTCATCAACAACCATTCCCTAGCATCGGGTCTTTCATCTCTTGGAGGGGGCGCAAGATTTAACTTCCCCGGCCTTCACTTCTAGGGAGTCACTGCCTACTCCTTCGTCCTGTGAGAATGAGCCCTCTACGATCGTATTGGAGATGCGTGCTGTCACTTCCTTGTGGCGACCTGCGCCTATAATCTCCGAATGGCGACTGCGCCTCTCCTCTCTTACGGGCGACCTGCGCCCATTCCCGTCTCTATGGGACCACGACCTCTGCGTCTGGGCTGGTGAAACACAATACATTCCTATTAGTACATTAGCGCGTCCTTAAGTCGATTGAGCCTCTTGCTCCTGTTTCATTGAGGCTAGCCCTTAGGTCGTTCTTGGGCACATGAACGACCGTGGGAGCTCGTTGAACTATCCTATTTTCACCATTCTGCCCCACACCTTCATTTGGCCTCAAACTCCTGGCATGTTGCCCATTAGAAACCTGAGTAGGGGCCACTCTCTCAGAGCGTATGTCAGCCTGTTCTGCCTCCTCCATGGCTATCAAGTCGGCCGAGAATGCGGGCTCGCTCCAACATCATCTCCTTCTTGCTCATGGGATTGGTGGAGGGACCTTCCTGTTTCCAACATTAACTGAGCGGTTGGACGTTTTGGAGGAGGTGGAACTCCTTGCCCATCCATATGCCTTTTCCCTCTCCTTGTGTCGGGCAATCCTCGCCATCAACAACACCTTGGTAGAGCGGGTGGCCCTACCGTAGGGACGATTCGGTGGGGAGGAGGCAAGTTAAGGTTCTCGGCGTTTGCGTTCATGTTGTTGTTGTTCACTTCTTCATGCCCAAGTGAAGCCTCGGATACGTGTCCCTACGAAGTCACCATTGTTGCGGGTTGATAGAGTTTTCGAGGTCAAGTTTAAAGCACGATTCCCGGCAATGGAACCAAGCGTCTTTGCGGGAATTGTGCTTATCAATAATCCTCCACGTGGCAAGATTAATCACCTGGCTCCTTGACACGAAATCGAGAACCCACGACTAGCCGGATGTGTCTCCGGCGAAGACACTCGGGCGTGAGTAAGATGACGAGTATATTATAGCTCAAGATGTATTGAATAATGAACTCAGAATACAAAATGGCAGTTACCTTTCACCGTTTGGTAGTGATGAAGTATTTATAGGAAAATGTGATGTATTTTTGGGGAGGCAGCATGTCCTCCGAGATTATAGCGGCAGTTACTTGGTCGTGTGCACGTGTCTATAACGATCACGATTTGTAGGGATGTAGTTGTGAGCATTGATTAACCAAATAAGCCGGCAAGTGTCAGGGCGTCATTTGCTGATTTAGGTCGAGGTCGCCACTCGTAGAATGGTCGACACGATTGTCCGAGTAGAGCATGATTCGTACCCGAATTGTAGTATGGATCATGAGGTCGGACTAAGTTAGGTCGGGACCTGGTAGGTCGGACCATGGGCTTAGTCGACTGATGTTTGAGATGGGCCTTGGGCCTTGTTCTGATTGGATCAGTCTTATTGAGAATGTGGGTGCCAATGCCATCTGTGATTGGGCTTTACTTGCTTAGCCCAACTTGACACTTTTGGTATGTTCACTATCTAAACCTAGAGATGCATTATACACTTTCTAAACCTTTAATTTAATTAGTATAAAATGAATAGCAAAAAAAAATTGGTAAAAAAGCATATGAGGACTTTTTTTTTTCAAAAACAATATTCATTTTGGAATAAAAATATATATTGAAAATGAACATTCATTTAGGGAGGGGGGGGGGGTAATTGTTTGGAGGAACATTACAAGTTAAATAAATTTAGGGGGTGTACGTGCACTTTTATAATCTATTTTTAACGACTAAATGGATGAACGTTTAAATTGTAACAAAATTCCTTGTACAAGGTTTTTTATGCAATTATTATTTATAAAAGGTTTAAATTGCAATGGATAAACTTGTATAAGGTTTATTTTACAATTATCTCCATCCGTAATTATACTTTAAAATATTGTATTGTACACGTTATATTTAAAGTATAATTACGTAGGGGTGACCGCAGTTTGGTTCAAGCCAAGGTTTGGAGTCGAATCGAGCTAAATCGTGTGGTTTGGTTCGGTTTTTAGGCATAAGTAATTTAGCTCGATTTGAGAAATTCACAGACCATGTGGTTCAGCTCAGCTTGTGGTTTGACACTCCTAAACCGAACCGAACAAAACCGAACAGTTTAAGATCGAATCGCGGTTTGAAACCGTGAAATCGAGCCACTAAACCGAAACGTGAAACCAAGCCATAAACCGAACCATGAAATCGCAATCCTAACTGTCCCTTCAAAGTTTTAGTTAATCTCAACCATTAAGTACTTATTATTAAATATTTTATATTCATTAGTCATAAAATGGTTAACAAAAAAAGATTATGGTTTGAAATGCCGTTTGGATCGTGGTCTAGATCGCGGTTTGGATCGTGGTCTGAACCGCAAAATCAAACCGCGGTTTGGACAGAACCAAACCGAATCATAGCGGTATGGTTTAGCTACGTCTGAACTTTTTTATGATTTAGCTCGGTTTGAAATTTTTCCAAACCGATGCTAGCGGTTTGACTTCTAAATTTGTCCAAATCAAGTTAAACCGAACCATTTTCACCCCTATAATTACGGGTGTACTTATCAATTTTACGTGTGTAAATAAGTCGCTCTCACTTTTATTTTGTGTGTTGAATTATTTTATTAATTTATTATTTGTGAGAAGTAAATTAGGCACTGTGATGATGTGTCGAAAATTTTCCCATTTTTGTTTGAAAAAATCAACGAAACGGAGTCGCCACGCCATTTTAATTTTGAGGGCCAAAACTTTGAAAAAAGCCCGAGATCAGAAATTTAGGTTCGGAGGTCATGTTACACGCCGGGAAGGACGTTAGTGTGCACCCGGAATGCCTCGTAAAACGAGTCTTCCAAGCTGAAAATCATTTGTGTGTGTGTGTGTGTGTGTGTTTTGGCCAAAATACTTTGAAACTCAGAAAAGTAAAAATAGGGATATCTTTTCAAGACTTTAAACTGATTTCATGATTTTTTGGGGGATTTTTGGATTGAGATTTGGTACTCAAAAGACCTTTTGAAGTTGAGAGCCATTTCTGCCAGAATGAAAAAGGCAGTGGACCTTTGATTTTGAAATGTATTCAAGGGTCTTAAAACTTCATAATCTGGATAAACTCAGAGAATGAAAGTTGTTCTAGACACCTTAAATAAGGTTTGTACGAAGGAATTTTCCATTTTGGAGAAGATTTGAGGGGTCAAAACCTTCTGGAAACCTCAGATATGAGATCTGGATTCCCAGAAGCTGATGAACTAGCCTCTGAAAGAAAATTTGAAAAGAGGAGTTTTACTCACCCAAAAAAATAAGTAAAAATATGTCTGGAAAGCTCTGGATGTTGGCTACAAAAAGTGTTTTGTAGTCAACACCAAATTCCAAGTTCATCTGTGTCCAAAAATTAAGGCAATGGACTGAGGTCTGGGAAAATTGCTACTGGACAGCAACTTCCCAAGAAGGAGAATATGATTTTAAAGGGGGTTTTGCATCCATGCTTGTCCCCATTTCCCTAGGTTTTGGTTAGTGATCACTAGACATTTTAGTGGTGAATCAACTATACCAAACCATCCTTGGGGTACATTAGGACTAAGCATTTCATTTGCTTGGGAAGGGGATTTTTATCCTTTGAAAATGAGATTTTATGCTTGAAAGTGGTTTTTAGGGTTTTGAAAATGAGTTTTCTTTGCAAGAAAGTAAGAGAACTTGAAAATAATGTTGATCTTTGTAGAAGATCATCCATGGAGATGGTCTTCCATGGTGATCTTCTTAGATCTAGAGCAAAGATGAAGGAACTACATTTTGTAGTTTGAAGATGCATGCATGGATGAGATTTAGGGTTAGGAGAAGGAGGGTTTACCAATCTTCCTTGTGTTCTTGAGTGTTTGGCTTGTATGTATGAGTGTTTAGGGCTTTAATATGAGAGTGAATGGATGAGTATGAATTGGGAAAGATTGGAGAGAAAATGGTGACAATTCAAGTGAATTCTCACTGTTTTCTCTCTATATTTCGCAGAGGTTCGGTGCAAAATGTGTTGTTGCTCCTTATTTTTGTGGACTCGGAGGGCTCAATTTATAGCCCTCTGAAAATTACAAACCCATCCGCGCGGACGGGGACCCTACGGCGTGCACTGTTCATTAAATGCGACTTCGGCTTTGGACAAGAGGAATAATCTTTTTGAAATTTCAAATTAACAGCCAGTTTTGTGTTTCCAGCCATTGCTATTTGTGGTTTTATTCCTTTTGTTTTGCTTTTTGAGATTCTTTTTGAGGTTTAGCCTTAAATAACAATGCCCATTTTACCCTCACTTTGTTAGAAAAGTTAGGATTGTTAGGAATGTTAGTAATTGTTATGACTTTCGTTAATTTTCTAACGAAAATTCTAACAAGCTCAAATTGGAGCACTTACAGTAGCCCCTCGGCGACGGCGCTTTCGAAGGAAGCGGGGTCGTCGATAAGAGTAAGGCTCCATATTTGGCAGGATGATCGCGTGATCGGGTGGCTGAACCTAGCGATAGGCTACCTACGTATCCCGAGTAGGAATCAAGCCAGTCGTAGTTCGGGTCTTTGACCCTGGAGATGATGGCGTTTTAGGTGCCTCGAACCTGATGAGCGAGTTCTACAGTCGTTTGCTGGAAAGAAACTCTGCTGGGGATAAGAGATGACCATCTTCGGTCTGATGGGTATCCGCTCTGCTGGGGATAGGAATGATCATTTTTGGTCTGACGATTATCCGCTCGGCTGGGGATAGGAATGACCATTTTCGGTCTCTGCTGGGGATGATTGCGATTTATCGCTTTCTAGTGATAGCGTCTTAGGTGCCTCAAACCTTGGAGATGGCGTTTTAGGTGCCTCGAACCTTGAAGATGGCGTTTTAGGTGCCTCGAACCTTGAAGATGGCTTTTTAGGTGCCTCGGACCTTGAAGATGGCTTTTTAGGTGCCTCGGACCTTGATGATGGCATTTTAGGTGCCTCGAACCTTGATGATGATGGCTTTTTAGGTGCCTCGGACCCTAATTTGAAATGGCCTTTCGGTGGACTTCGTCTGCTGCCGAAGGAGAGGGTGACCGTTTTGGTCGAGGTTTGGACCTAATGATAGGCTACCTACGTATCCCTAGTGGGAATCAAGCCCTTTCGTAGTTCGAGCTCTACTCGAGATTCCGTTGGCTTTTGGGATTCCGTTAACTTTGCTGGGGATTTCGTTAGCCTTTGCTGGGGAAAATCAGACGTATTCGTCTGGGGAATTGGTCTTACGTTTGACTGCCGTTGGATGATTTTGATGAAAGATACGGGATCTCGTTATCTTTCTCGGGAAAATCGGTCTTACATTTGACTGTCGGGGGTGATTTTGATGAAAGATACGGGATCTCGTTATCTTTCT
This sequence comes from Adenophora triphylla var. japonica, assembly GCA_022495995.1. Taxonomy (NCBI): domain Eukaryota; kingdom Viridiplantae; phylum Streptophyta; class Magnoliopsida; order Asterales; family Campanulaceae; genus Adenophora; species Adenophora triphylla. The sequence continues at coordinate 26,798 of JAFEMH010007510.1, read as the reverse complement.
CGGGGAAATCGGTCTTACGTTTGACTGCCGGGGAATAATTTTGATGAAAGATACGGGATCCGTTATCTTTCTCGGGGCACTCGGTCTTACGTTTGACTGCCGGGAAGGATTTTGATGAAAGATACGGGATCCGTTATCTTTCTCGGGGCACTCGGTCTTACGTTTTACTGCCGGGGGAAGATTTTGATGAAAGATACGGGATCCGTTATCTTTCTCGGGCCACTCGGTCTTACGTTTTACTGCCGGGGGTGATTTTGATGAAAGATACGGGATCTCGTTATCTTTCTCGAGGAAATCGGTCTTACGTTTGACTGCCGGGGAGGATTTTGATGAAAGATACGGGATCCGTTATCTTTCTCGGGGCACTCGGTCTTACGTTTGACTGCCGGGGAAGATTTTGATGAAAGATACGGGATCTCGTTATCTTTCTCGGGACACTCGGTCTTACGTTTCTTGCTATAGGGGTAATTTTGATGAAAGATACGGGATCCGTTATCTTTCTCGGGCACTCGATCTTACGTTTGCTATAGGGTTGATTTTTGATGAAAGATACGGGATCCGTTATCTTTCTCGGGGCACTCGGTCTTACGTTTTACTGCCGGGGGTAATTTTGATGAAAGATACGGGATCCGTTATCTTTCTCGGGGCACTCGGTCTTACGTTTTACTGCCGGGGGATGATTTTCTTGACAAGGGGCTGACTTTGGTTAACTTCGTTAACTTTGTCAAGTTGGGGACTGAATTGCAGAGTCCTGAAATTTTAAGGGGCAAAAGGGTCATTTTGACCCTTGCAATCCTATCCGCGCGGATAGGAGTTGAAAGTCAGGGGTATTAATTAGGGCCAACGCCCTTTTCTTCTTCCCCATTCAGTTTTACAGTTTTTTCTGCACTTACGAGGGAGAGAGAGAGAGAACCGAGGAGAACCTCCATTGAAGGCCAAAAAGCTTCGAAAATCTTTCGATTTCTTCGATTTTTCGAGCGATGGAACACGGGGAAGGCGCTTTTCAAGGCCAAGGACGTGGCCCGGTAGCGGAGAGGCGATTGGAGCTCGTCCGGATGAGGAGGCATTACAATCTTTCGCAATCGGTTGCGGAGGAGCATTACCCCGATGCTTGGCAACATTGGGCTTCGGATTCGAATCTCCGAACGGTATACTTTGAAACCCTTTGATCCCTTTGTTGATTTCTTGTTTGAAATTTGAATTTTGGGTGATTTTTGAAATTTTTTTTTTTTTGAAATTGAATATTGCATGTTGATGATGATGATTTTTTTTTTTTTAAAATTGAATATTGCATGTTGATGATGATTTTTATTTTTTTTTGAAATTGAATATTGCATGTTGATGATGATGATTTGATTTTTTTTTTTTTTTGAAATTGAATATTGATATTGATGAATGATGCAATGCATGCATTTTGTTTGGAAAGAATGGGCATTTTGCCAATATGGGATGTATGTATGTTTAGGATATATATATTTTTTTTTGAAAAGTGGGACGGATTTTTCCTCCCGCTGCGTGTAAGATGCAATTTTTTGAGATGATGGATGGTATGCATGTTATTTTATGAAAAAGGGGACGGAGTTTTTACTTCCGTAGGAATGCATCTTTTTTTTTTTTTTTTTTTGAATGCATTGGGATTTCTTTGAAAACCGTCTTCTTGTGCGAGAAAGATGGGGCTATGCTCATTGTATCTTTGTTATCTTTGTCGAAAAATTTTTTTTTTAATGCATGTGTACGCTTTTTTTTTGTGCAAATGCAAATGCAATCTTTTTGACATTTTCTCTTTTTTTTTTTACAGGGCGGAAACCGTTTTGTGACGGAGCAGCTGAACAAAATGAAGACTCGAGGATCAGTGGAGTCCGTGATTGACTTGTGGGATCGGCTTTCGGATGCGGGCCGAGGAGCTTTGCCGAGTCCGAGACAGATTGTTGTTGAGACGGGGCTCACGGGAGTTCGTTGATTGTTTGAGGGGCTGGTCAAGTTCCCTAAGAGCAAGGGCTTGATGTTTGCTCTGGCGCGGCATTGGTGGGGCGCGACCCACACCTTCCACTTCTTACGGGCGAGGCTACGGTTACGCCCTCCGATTACGCTGCGATTACGGGCCTGTCCTTTAATGGACGCGGCATTGAGTGGCGGGATGGCTACGGCGATGCGATCTGCGAGGCTCTTACGGGATTTTCCCTATTCCCAATAAGGGGATGGGGATGGAGTATGTCGTGGTCTACGGTAAGATCGTGGCGAGCTACGAGGCTGGGGAGGAGAGGATAGGCGCCGATCAGATTGCCGGGGCCTTCTTGTGGTTTTGCCTTTTCGAGCACCCTCTTTGGGCATCTTTGAGGGACGGCAGTCTTTGCCTTGTTGAGGTCCTTGGAGGACATGGAGACGGCCGGAGATGTCTCGTGGGGAGAGGCCTGAGAGTGGCGAGCTTTACTTTGCTCTTGATAGGTACGGCCAGGAAGGCTGTGAGCTCTTTGTCTTGCTTTGAGTTTGCCACTGGAGGTATAAGCTCTCTTTTGCTTTCCCTCTTTTTTTGAGCACGCACTTTTATTTTGCACTTTGGATTGATTGGATTTTTACCTTTCGCGGTATGGGCGTTGGAGTTTTTCCACGTCACGATGTGGCGGCGGCCGGCGGAGTACGTCGGGCGTATCCGGCCATGTAGTCTTGGTCCAAGCATGCCGGGAGAAGATAAGCTCCGGGGCGTACGACTCTCAGTGCGCGGATTTCCTTCCTTTGACGGAGGCCGAGACGGATGAGGGATGATATTCTTCCCACAGGATCGCTTCGAGGTGGCGCGGTGAAGGCGCGAGATTTGGGTGTGCGGCGGAGGATTACGAGAGGTCGACTGCGATGCATATTATATGGGAAAGAGGGTGACGCGCCGGCATGGCGTGAACTCGCCTTTGAGGACAGGTGGAGCCTCCCGCCGATATGATACATCCGGCGATCGGTCCGTGACTGGGATGATTACCGAGCCGGCCGGCACTTCTCGGATTTCGTGGCGATTGAGCCATATGCGACATTCGTCTTGAGGAGAGCCGAGGATGCCTCGGGTTACGGATAGGGAGGGGCTTGGGATCCCGCGGTACCCTCGGACGGATTTTCCTATATCCAGGGATGGGGTCCGATTGAGGGTGCGGATTCCTCGGCAGAGCGGCTTCCACGAGCTTTCCGGCCTCGTCCGGGTATGAAGGTATGGCTTCACCTTTTCCCCTTCTTTTCTTTCTTTTGTTTCATCATCTTTAGCATCACTTCTTTTTTTTTTTTGACGCTTTTGCTTTTGTGCGGTTTTCGGAGGTGGTCGTCGAGAAGGCGACGAAGCAAGTGATCGGGGCCAAGAGATTCATCGGGAGGATGGTCGCTCGCGGGGCTCCTCGAGGCTAGAGCGAGGCGACCACGGCGGCGCACTGTCGGACGGGAGGCTTCCCCTATTCGCTCGAGACTTCTTCGAGACTCCTTTGTCTCCTTTCCTTGATCCCCGCGCGGTGTTGCCTTCGGATCACGTCATTCTCGGGGATCCACACGGGCGAGGACACGTATGGCGGCATGGCGGGTCGTCTTCGTACGTGCGGGAGTCCGACGCCTTCACCTTCGGATACGATTTTTCGCGAGATCTCGGCTTGCCCTATCGGAGCGTGCCGGTTGGTCTGACGAGCCTCTTTGGAGACGAGGACGATTACGAGCCGAGATTTTCAGGGCTCCTGAGGAGGCGGGCCCGAGTCGCAAGAGGGGCCGAGGGGAGACATCGGGTGCTGGAGACTCCGATTTTTTATTTTTTTTTGAGATTTGAGATTGAGATTTAGATTTGTACAGCTTATGCACATTTTTTTTTATGTAATAATTTAGGATTTTATTTATGTTTGCTTTTTTTTTTTTTTTGCACACTCCCTCTTTTTTTTTTTTGGAATGTAAGAATTTAGGATTTTATTTTTATGAATGCAATGCGGTATGAATGCGGTGTTGCATGAGCCTTGGTTTTTTTTTTTGCAAGGGTGTTTGGTATATGGGTGGTTTTGGGGAGGTTTTTTTTTGCACGGGTTTCGAGCAGGGACGGAATATTCCTCTTTTGGTGTAGCGGCTTGGGCATTGCGAGATTTTCACGATGGAAAGCAATCCTATCCGCGCGGATGGGGGTGCATCGACATTGTCCTTTAATTTTGCTACGAGATACTGGTCTCACTTTATTTCAAATTCAAATATCCTCTTGACCTCCGGTCAAACTGACCATTTTCGGGGAGAAAGAGAGAAAAACCATGGAAAACTTTAGAAAAGCTCCATCAAAATTGTCCCAAGAATCCCAAATGTCATTCTTCAACAAGTTCAAGGATTGGTCCCGGGAGATCATGCATGAGAGGTGGTCCTTCTTTGAAGAAAGGTACAAGGTGAAGTGCTTATGGTCCCTCGAGGAATTGGTTCCGGATTATGAGTTTTTGAGGGCTTCTTCCTCATTTTGGGACACTAGAAGGCATGTCTTTTGCCTTTCCTTCAACGAGATTGTTCCATTGTGGAAGAATTTCGGGCCTTGCTTGGAGGTCGGAGGTGGAAGAGATAGCGGTTCCCTTGCCGGAGGGGCTTCTTTGTTGACGGATTGTGCGTCCTCCTTCATCTTTCCCGGAGGAAGCGCAAGGTATGATCCGTGGTCCCGATCATTTCGATATTTCCGGTCTTCCCGCAATTTAGGGGCCTAGGCTTGGTGGATGATGCCTATTGGGATGCCTTTGCACTTTGTATGTTTGGCACCCTGTTCATGGTCTATTCCTTTGGGATGTTGCCATCGATCTTTCTTGGATGTTGTCGTTACATTTGTCGCACAGGCGAGAGATGTCGTTCCTTTGATTACGGGGAGACTTTTCATGCTCTCGGCAGATTAGCTACCGGAAGGCGGTATATGCGCGGGGGCGGCCCGTTCCTCTTGACCACAGTGGGCGATGGAGCGTTTGGGGGTTCTTCGGGAAACCTCGATATGATCGAGCCTTGGACTTTTGCCGGGAGAGGTGTTGATGTAGATTTTGATGATCGGGGCTCGTGGGAGCGTTGGATGGCGGAGTCGCGGGGTGAAGATATCGAGATGGTCGGTGCCTCGTTGGCGAGTGGAGACTCGCGAGTGCTTCGAGGATGGGTCTCCCGTGGTCATGCTTAGGGGCTTTCTCAGTCCGGCTTCTATATTCCGGCTTTAGTTACGAGACGGTTTGGCTGGAAGCGGGTTCCTTTGGAGCGTTTTGATGATATAGCCACCAGAGTGGTGGCTCCTGTTTCTATGGATGATCCCTCAGTGCTTCCATTTCTTTCCCGAGCGTGGAGGTATGATGCCTTTCCTCCTCGGGTTATCCTCGAGCGTCAGAGGCCGGTGTTCACGACCACTTGGTACTGGATTGGTACGAGAGGCATGCAGGAGAGACTCGAGGTGGCTATTTTGAGACGGCGTGAGGCCATTGTGGGTGCGGAGGACCGGTTGTTTACGAGAGGAGGAGGGCGGCGAGGGCCAACCCTCATGACGGGAGTGGAGACAGCGCGGCCGATTATGAGGCTTACGTCAAGAGACGGGAGAGGAGGGCTCTATGCTTTACCGGCTAGGCTACGGGGAGATGAGGGATGACGCTAGGGCTACTAAGGCCACTGACCGAGAGGCTGGTTTGATAGACCCTGTCCCTATACGGAGAGCTTGGTAGGAGGAGCACTGACATTTTCTGTTCGAAAAAGAAGACTCGAAGGGGAAGAAGAGGGGAGAGGCGATGCGAGTGGCTTGGAGTGACTACGAGGTTTCCGAGTATCTCTTTCTTGTCATGGCGAGACACATTAATTTGATTATGTATCTTAGTTTTCTTTTAGCGGGTTGCCGAGTTGTAGGAATGAATCGGGCTTAGACTCATCAAAGAGCTTTTAACTTGTAATGAATATTTGAATTGCTTTAGAGTTTTTCGAGACGCTTTCATGGTCTGATTAATTGTATTGATGCCAAAGTATGGCTTTTATTTGTGCTTTAGACCGAATCGTTTCATTTGCCCTACGTTCCCCTCATTTTGAGGAGCTCGGGTCTTCGTAGTTCAACACAGTGAACTCTTTTTTGTTTTTGTTGTTTTTTTTTTTTTTTTTAGTGCAACCTGTTTTTACCTAGGCCGCCCTTTTCGGGTTTCTAACCTAGTTGGGTATTACTCTTTTAGCACTTTTCCTTTTTTCTTATTTTTTTTTTTTTTTTTTTTTTGGTGCAACCCTGTTTTTTACCTAGGCCGCCCTTTTCGGGTTTCTAACCTAGTTGGGTATTACTCTTTTAGCACTCCTTTTTTTTTTCTTGTTTTTTTTTTTGTTTGGTGCAACCCTGTTTTTTACCTAGGCCGCCCTTTTCGGGTTTCTAACCTAGTTGGGTATTACTCTTTTAGCACACTTTTTTTTTGTTTTTCTTCTCTCTTTTTTTTTACGCGTAGTATCTGCGCAGCTTGTCACCATTCACTGGGTGTACAAAGGGATTCCCGTCGAGGTCTGCAAGTTGCATGGCTCCTCCGGAGAAGATCTTCTGGACGACATATGGCCCGACCCAGACAGGCTCCCATTTTCCGAGGGGGTTGATACGGACTGGGGGCTTTTCTTTTAAAACGAGATCCCCTTCTCGGATTTCCCGATGCTTTACTTTCTTGTCGAAGGCTCTGGCCATTCTTCCCTGGTAGGCTCGGATGTGTTCCATGGCCTTCAGTCGGCGTTCGTCTAGTAGGGCCAATTCGTCAAGGCGACTCTGGAGCCATTCGACCTCGTTGATCTGGCTTTCCAACAGTATACGGAGCGAGGGGATCTTTAGCTCGATTGGGAGTACGGCTTCCATTCCGTATGTGAGGGCAAAAGGTGTTTCCCCGATTGCCGTTCGGCGATGTTACGTAGCCCAGAGTGCCGGGTGTAACTTCTCGGGCCAATCTACGCCTTGGACGGCCATTTTCCAGATGATATTTTCAGAGTCTTGTTTCTTTGCTTCGACGGCTCCATTGGTTTTGGGGCTGTAAGGAGATGACTTGTGACGGGTTATTCGGAATTCCGCGGCGGTTTTCACATTCCCCTTCGAAGTGGGATCCATTATCTGAGATGATTTCGGCTGGCAACCCGTATCTGCACATGATGTTTTCTTTGATGAAGAGGGCAACTTTCTTTGAGTTGAGGATTTTGCAGGACTTTGCAGAGCATCCTTTCCGATTCCTTTGAAGAAATCGCCAATCTGCGTCTTTTTAGGCTCTTCCGCAGTTCCCAAATTCACACTTGTCAAAATCTCTTCGGCAGCTTGGGCTCGATTTTCCTCCTTCCGGACAACCTGCTTAAAGATTTTTTTTTTGTTGTTTGATTTTTTTTTAATGTGTCTGCTTCTTTATCTAATGAGTTATTATTAAGTGTTTTTTTTTTTAATTCGTCATTAGTTAAAGTGGCAATCAAGGGATACTCAGAAAGATTCGTCATTTCATTGAAAACGAAAGGGAATACAGCGCTTGCTACAGACTCGTAGTCTTCAGGCGTAAGGCCGTCGGACGACACTAGAGACTCGATCTTAACAAAGAGAGACTGGGAGGACTTGTCCTAGATTGACACAAAGGGACGGGGGACCAATCCAAGCTTGGTGATCATTTCCTCCTTGGTCGCGGACGGGCCTGAGAGGTTTTCCCAATTCTTTAGCGGCATCGCTGTCGGTGGCTTCACAACTCGGGAAAGGCATGGTCTCTGTGCTCCCTCTTCAGTCGTTGCCATTATCTCTTTGGCTGAACCAGAATCAATTGTGTTTGGTGTCTGAAAGCTGAGCATGTGGATGTAGGGATCTTCCTCAATCCTGGGGATTTCCGTTTCATCACAATCTGACCGCTCAATCCAGATGTAAGGACGTATTGCGTCTCGGTGAGCTGCTAGAAAAATCTCATGTCCCATACTCGAGCGGAAAGGCTCGGCAGGTAGTTCAGCAAGGAGGACGTCCCACACGACGTTCATAGATTCGAGCCGAGTCTGTCGGTGTTTGCCGACTTTTATCATGAAAATCTCCTCGCCTGGCGAGGCCAAAGAATGGGTTTGCAGAATGCTGACAAATCTGTGATTGAGGATCGGGGACTTGTGTGCCTGTATCATGGCGGTGTTCAGCGTTTCCTTCCAGTACGCCTCCAAGTGTTGGAAATAACAATTAAATTTGATGAATCGAACTTCTTCGGAGTCTGCTCGCTTGAGTGTGTCGACATAGTTGGCATTGTTGGATTCCAAGAATCTGGCGAGACTTGCCTCTTGAAGGATGTAGCCCGGTGTTTGACTTGTGGGCGTTCTTGGCTATTGTTTCGGCTTCGTTCCTTATGAGAAGCTGTCACCTTATGACTTCAAGGTCTCCCTGCCGGTTGATGAATTTGACGCATTGGTGGAGAGTGGAGGCTATGGCTTTCATGTGATGTAACCAAGGGCGCCCTAGTAGGGCTGTGAACTCGGAGGGGATATCCATTACATGGAACTTTGCGGGCACCATTTGGGTTTCGTACCAGAGTTCCAGAGTCACTGTCCCAGAATGGGGCCAGACAGGCCGTCGTAGGCCTTGGCAGTCCCGGGTAGATGGGATCGCGCGCCTTTCATTTATGCGGAGGGCCCTCATCATGCTTTGAGGGAAGGACGTTTACCGATGATCCATTGTCCACTAATACCCCAGGGGAGTGACATGGTGTTGAGCCGAATAGTGATGTACAAAGCTTCATTGTGTTGGGAGACATCTCTTGGCAAATCTTCATCGCGAGAAGATGATCATACTCCCATATAGGTGAGGATCATAGATTTGGTCCTTGTCTCGGGATGATAGAGAGTCATTAAACCCGTCGCTTCGCGCCTTTTTCTTGCGAGGTAGAGTCTTTGCCGAAGCCCCCGGGTTATACTGAGGCCTTTTGTGGCGGTTGCCATCTCCATCAACATGTTGATTGAGTGGGGGAGAGCCAGACCGGCGTCGGTTTTTCTTCATCGGTGTATACTCGGGAACTGGACAAACCGAACCTTGGGCTGACCCGAGGGGGGTTGGACTTCTATTCTGCAGTACTCTGGTATCCAGAAAGTCTCAACTCTGTCGTTGGCAAGGCTTTTCGCTCTTTTACCCCTTTTTGATTTGGGGAAGACTGACCGGAGTAGAGTACATAATAATCAAATCCCCAGATGGCTCCCCGAGCGTTCCCACACCGTTATCGCCGGCCTCGAATCTCTCCTTCAATTTTTGGCCGGGAGGAAATTTTCTTTTCTTAGGAGGACGGTCCTCGTGTATCCAGTCACGATAGTCCCTTTCAAGGCAATCGGGACAAGCCACAAATATCCCACCAAATGTGTTTTACGGCTGGTGGCGGATTTGGGACCTCGGGTTGAGCGGTCTGGAATGACTTTGAGTGGAACTGGTCCGGGGATCTGCTGGCTGGGCTCGTCTGGTAGCAAGTGATTGGAATCCGCCGGATAATGAGAGACATTGAGGTCCCGGGAACGGGCACATGTTTGTCCTTCCCAAGGGTAGCCCAGTCAGTTGGGATATTGTTAAGGTCCAGAAGTGGCGTGTGGCCTCTTCAATCCAGGCTGTCTGCATTGCAGCGTTCTTCCAGGGCTTTGATGGCTGACCATATTTCTTCAACTGTTCCTGATTTTCATCACTCCGGGCTGATATTTGTGGGATCATCACTTTGAGAGGGGACAACTAGACAAGATACCGAACTCTTTCGTCCCTAACTGCTGTTTGGGGGCCAGCTTGCCCCTGTAAGTCGACGCGGCGAGTCCGGCATGTGGAAACATAGGAATCTTGGGGTAGCATCTTGATGTATCCGGGACTATTAAGAAGAGGAGGAGAACCCTCTTCCTTCTTTGCGGTAAAAGTGCCATCGAAAGCGAGACTAATAGTCAAACCATGACTTGCGACAATCCCCGAAGGTTATCAATTTGAGCCTCATGTCGAAGTCTCATCTGTTCTACCAACCGGATCCACACCGGTACTGGTTCGAGGGATTTTGGAGGACGGAACAATGTTATCCTCATTACCGGCCGATGCGTACATTCCGAAACCCGAGTCGGAACAAACGGTGAAGCCGACGATGCGGCGACTCTTCCTAACTGATCAAACGGTGACCCGGTGCCCGAAACCAAGCTTTGTGCGGAGCTCGCGGGGGAAAGGACATGAAGGTTCGATGTCCGGGAATGGAAGGAGGGTAGGTGTTTGGGCTTTAGGCTCATGCAACATGCGATTATTTGTTCACGTTTACTTAAAACATGTTTTATTAACCTAATCGGTTGGAAAAGATTGCTCTTCTTTTCGCAAACTACTCGATTCTCGGATCGGTGGGCCCCGTCACTACGTGCATAAGCCCCTCGTATTCCACCCGTATTTCGACCTCCCAGTGGTGGACGGGCGAGGGTCCTATAGGGCAGCGGGTCCCACCGACCGAAAGAAAAACGATCCTAAAAGTCGGCGGGTAATCGAGTCTTAACGAGCATTCGATGTAAATTACGGACAAAGCCGACGTCAAAAGTCAAGATCATGTCCGAGGGCTCGACGAAAAGTCGGCATGATTTGGACCGATAAATGTCCACGATTGATCTTGATTTGTTGTCAATTAGGCCGTAATTAGGCATGGAATAATCATTAATCCTTGATGACTCAGGTCAATGCCGGGAGTCGTGTATAATTTGTGCCGCCGAGCCGAAGTCAAGGCGCCGGTCAATATCTTGGTCAAAGTCTGCGGCGGAAAACCGGCAGAACTTCGACCGATTAGGGACCCCGAAAGATATTGAGTCGGTATGCCGACAAAGGCTTGAAGGAAAGGTCTATACACGGACAGTGGCATGACACGGACTCGGACTAAAAACCAGCCGGGTCTCGGACAAAGTGTGTCACGGACAAGTGCATGGTCGACGCGAGGCTCCATGGGATGTTTGGGTAGTCCCGTGCTCATCCGAGAGGCGTAATAAGACCAAACGGACCGCGACAAGGATTTCCCCGGGTTAGGGACGTAGTGTGCAGTGTACGGTCACGTGCGCGTAGTGTGCAAGCAGTCTATATTCTTTTTCTGAGTAAAATAGAGATTTTTTTTTATGTGTCTTAAAAATATGATGCATGATTTTTTTTTGGAAATTTTCTTCTTCTTCTTTTTTTTTTGAAAATCCTTTTTTTTTTGATTTTTTTTTTGAAATTTAATGAGCACATAAGCACGAAAATTTCGACAGTTAGGGACATTATTCCGACAGTCAAAATTTTGACTTTCTCCGAGGCGGCCAAAACAACATGAAAACTGTGCAAAAATCAACACACACACAAAAATGATTTTCAAAGCCGGGACGGAAGCTTGACCCTCAAAAGCTTTTTTTTTTAAAACGGTGATACCGGTACGTGGGATTGTTAGACCACAATTTATCCCCGACTCGTGTTAGGAGGCGATAACGGGAAATTTAGTGGTTTCCACCAATATACCAAATACCATTTTTTTTTAAAAAAAAGCTTAGTCCCCAGCGGAGTCGCCACTGTGATGATGTGTCGAAAATTTTCCCATTTTTGTTTGAAAAAATCAACGAAACGGAGTCGCCACGCCATTTTAATTTTGAGGGCCAAAATTTTGAAAAAAGCCCGAGATCAGAAATTTAGGTTCGGAGGTCATGTTACACGCCGGGAAGGACGTTAGTGTGCATCCGGAATGCCTCGTAAAACGAGTCTTCCAAGCTGAAAATCATTTGTGTGTGTGTGTGTGTGTGTTTTGGCCAAAATACTTTGAAACTCAGAAAAGTAAAAATAGAGATATCTTTTCAAGACTTTAAACTGATCCCATGATTTTTTGGGGGATTTTTGGATTGAGATTTGGTACTCAAAAGACCTTTTGAAGTTGAGAGCCATTTCTGCCAGAATGAAAAAGGCAGTGGACCTTTGATTTTGAAATGTATTCAAGGGTCTTAAAACTTCATAATCTGGATAAACTCAGAGAATGAAAGTTGTTCTAGACACCTTAAATAAGGTTTGTACGAAGGAATTTTCCATTTTGGAGAAGATTTGAGGGGTCAAAACCTTCTGGAAACCTCAGATATGAGATCTGGATTCCCAGAAGCTGATGAACTAGCCTCTGAAAGAAAATTTGAAAAGAGGAGTTTTACTCACCCAAAAAAATAAGTAAAAATATGTCTGGAAAGCTCTGGATGTTGGCTACAAAAAGTGTTTTGTAGTCAACACCAAATTCCAAGTTCATCTGTGTCCAAAAATTAAGGCAATGGACTGAGGTCTGGGAAAATTGCTACTGGACAGCAACTTCCCAAGAAGGAGAATATGATTTTAAAGGGGGTTTTGCATCCATGCTTGTCCCCATTTCCCTAGGTTTTGGTTAGTGATCACTAGACATTTTAGTGGTGAATCAACTATACCAAACCATCCTTGGGGTACATTAGGACTAAGCATTTCATTTGCTTGGGAAGGGGATTTTTATCCTTTGAAAATGAGATTTTATGCTTGAAAGTGGTTTTTAGGGTTTTGAAAATGAGTTTTCTTTGCAAGAAAGTAAGAGAACTTGAAAATAATGTTGATCTTTGTAGAAGATCATCCATGGAGATGGTCTTCCATGGTGATCTTCTTAGATCTAGAGCAAAAAGATGAAGGAACTACATTTTGTAGTTTGAAGATGCATGCATGGATGAGATTTAGGGTTAGGAGAAGGAGGGTTTACCAATCTTCCTTGTGTTCTTGAGTGTTTGGCTTGTATGTATGAGTGTTTAGGGCTTTAATATGAGAGTGAATGGATGAGTATGAATTGGGAAAGATTGGAGAGAAAATGGTGACAATTCAAGTGAATTCTCACTGTTTTCTCTCTATATTTCGCCAGAGGTTCGGTGCAAAATGTGTTGTTGCTCCTTATTTTTGTGACTGGAGGGCTCAATTTATAGCCCTCTGAAAATTACAAACCCATCCGCGCGGACAGGACCTGCAGCGTGCACTGTTCATTAAATGCAGCTTTAGGCTTTGGACAAGAGGAATAATCTTTTTGAAATTTCAAATTAACAGCCAGTTTTGTGTTTCCAGCCATTGCTATTTGTGGTTTTATTCCTTTTGTTTTGCTTTTTGAGATTCTTTTTGAAGTTTAGCCTTAAATAACAATGCCCATTTTACCCTCACTTTGTTAGAAAAGTTAGGATTGTTAGGAATGTTAGTAATTGTTATGACTTTCGTTAATTTTCTAACGAAAATTCTAACAAGCTCAAATTGGAGCACTTACAGGCACATTAAAAAAAAGGGAGATAAATGGATTGGTATGATTTACTTTTTGGTAAATAATTTTTTGGTTGATCCGCTTCAAAGTTTAATCAGAACGTGTAAAAAAATTAATTTCAAATATGTGAGTATATATTTTCATATTTTAGAAATATTGCAAATTGATAGTCTGTATTTTGCTCATTTTGCATAAGTATTTGCAAAATGACAAAACTACACTTTAAAAGTCATGTGCAAGACATATGTGTTCTATTCCGTTAGAAAATTAACGATTTGTTAGTTTTTATATCAAATTGCAACAAATTGACAAACTTAGATAGCTGATTAGTACAATTAAATTTTCAGATTGAAGATTGCATATTTGAAACAAACTACCAATTTACAATTTGCCCACTATTTTAATCCTTTATATAAAACGTGTGAATATGTACACTACAAGATAAGTATGTTAGTATTTGGGTCATTTGATAAAAAATTTGATAACAATAATTAATATTTTTTAAGATAATTTTATGAGAGATTAAACTATCCCAAATAATGTTATCCAACCTTTGGTAAATTATGGATGAAACTAATTTATATAAAAGGAAAAAAAATGTAATGAAAATATTAAATCATTTTATAATTATCCATTAGTCCTTCTGTCATATAAAGCTTGTTTCATTTTCATTAATGGATTGTTTGATTGAATTTTGATGAAGCTGGGCGTAGTACTTTTATTATAGTGAATCAATTACAATTTTTTTTTAAAACTTTTCAATGGATAACTCACCAGTAAAGACCGGAATGTCCGCCCTAATCTTGGGTCGATGATCCACCGGAGGCGCTGCCCTGGCCTCTTCATCCTCTATATCCGATAAATCCCCGCCCATCGGATCGCCATGGTGGAGATTTTCCCCTCGACGACCAGCCCGATTTCGTGGGTTGGCATCACCTTGCCCAACCTGCAAACCCGTCAAAAGTTGCACCAGTTCTCTGTGTTGACGCTCCTGCCGCTCGATATCTGCCTGACGATCTGCCTGGCGAAGCCTCTCCTGTCGTTCAATATCAGTCTGGCGATTTCTTTCCATGGTTTGAAGAATTGTGGTAAGAGTGACGTCTCTGTCGTTATCCCCATTATTGGCCATCCTCTCGTCGGAGAACCCTAAGATCGTCCGATGCTCTGATACCAACTGATGTGAATACGCAGCGGAAGTAACCAAGGAACGATCGAAATCGAATCCTTCTGCAAGGAACCCGAAGAATTTCCAAAAGATAATCTAAGAACTCTGAAGAAGAACTTAGAGAATTAAGAGAAAATCTCTTTGAATAATAATTAATAATAATGACGTTGTTTTTCCCAAATAAAACTCAAAAGTATTTATACTAGACTCCTAATCAGCAAATAAATAAGTTCCCAAAATAAATAAACATCCCAAAAATAAAGTAGTTTACGTAAATACTCCAACTGGTTCCTGGAATCCGACGATAGCGCGGCCGCTCACCAACTCAGCGCGTTCGCGCTCAAGTTCCGAAGATCGACCCCTCTCGTCACCGCTTCCTGCGCGGCCGCCCTCCAAAGCTGCGCGACCGCGCACACCTCCAGACGCTTCTGCTCCATGGCTCGACAAACCAGCGCGGGCGCCCTCCTGTAAAGCGCGGCCGCCCTCCTGCGCAGACAGATCACTATCGGCTCCAATCTGGTATGCATCATATTAGTCTTTTAATCTTTAGTTAAAATTCAATCAAATCAATAATTTAAAAAATGAGACTATTTTTATAGAACGCAAGGGGCGAGAATATTTACTTAATTATCACTATCACGGGGTTATATACTCCCTCCGTCCCAAAATGTTTGTCACATTTGACTTTTTTGTTGAACTTTGACCACAAATTTATGAGAGATTAATCATGTTCATGAAATTCTAAAAGTTGTTGTTGATAATATTATTAATGGTGAATCAATAGGAATTTTTAGAATTTCATGAACATAATTAAATTGTCATATATTTGTGATCAAAGTTCAACTAAAAAGTCAAATGGGACAAACATTTTGGGAGGGAGGGAGTATGTGCTATTTAGTATTGGATAAAGGGTTTAATAAGCTCATCAAAATACTTTCTCTTATTTATCCGATTACCAAACAAGCTAAGAATTAGCATAGAAATGTCATTAGCTTTTCGGGTTTATAATCAACCCTACAAATGAATGATCATTTTTCTTTTAGATCAAAAATAAAAATGAAAATTCGTTTTGGGACGGATCAAATATTTCTTTTCAAGATGATGTGACTTGTTCCCAAATTAGGAAGAAAAAAACAATGGTTAGTCCCCAAATGATATGGCTTTTCCTGTTTTGAGCCATTCAGCAACTTGCTAATGCCAACATTATCAAGGAGTTTATTCTCAATTTCATACCACTCTATTCCATTTTGGCATGACAACTACGACTTTTTGGATGGAGAATTCATCAATCGGTTGATATCAATCAATCAACCCATTTATGCATGCACTGACGTATTTATAATTTTATTTTATTTTTTGCAAATCGAACATTTTGCTTTAAAAAAACAAGTAATTTATCATCCAAAAATAAATTTTTATTTTTTAAAACAAAATAACTGATTTTTTTATAAAAAAAAAAGTTGTTTCTAATAAGATTTTGAAAAGGTTTATAAATGTAAGGAAAAAGTTGTTAAATGTTTATATATATAAAGTGATGACGAGGCGGACTCATAAACCCCTTAAATGGATTTATGAGTAAAGATGCCCTAATGACCATTTTGTTTGATAAGGATATTGATTTGATTTCTGGTAATGAGAGTATAGTATAAATAATAAATATTGCATTTGACTTATTAATATTTTTAAATAATGTACTTTACTAATAGTTTAGGAGAAAAGTATTTTTTTGGTCCTTAAACTATTTTAATTGGGATATTTTAGTCCTTGAACTATTTTTAAGTCTTTTTCATCCTTGACTATTTTAATTGGGACCTTTTAGTCCTTCCGTTCAAACTTTCGTCCATCAACCGTTAATTAGGACCTTTTTATAAAGATTTCTATAGGTCAGTGACCTTTTAGGTATTTAACTCTGTTGTAGAACTATTTTTTTATTTTATTTTTTACAAATTTGAACATTCATTTAGGGACGGAGGAGTAAAAAAATGTAAAAATATTGAACAGTACGTTCATTTTGAAATTGTTTTTTCATTTGCAAATTTGAACATTCACTTAGGAACGGATGAATTGCAAAGAACACTTAGGAACGGATGAATTGCAAAAAAAAATAGTAAAAATTTTAAACAATATATTAATTGGAAACTATTTTTTTTTTCAAATTTGAAAAAAAAATAGTTTCAAAAATGGACGTACTGTTCAACATTTTTACTTTTTTTTTTTTTGTAAAAAAATAGTTCCAACAATGAATATACTGTTCAAAAATTTTACTTTATTTATTTTTCTACTCATTCGTCCCTAAGTAAATGTTCAAATTTGCAAATGAAAAAATAGTTTCAAAATGAACGTACTGTTTAATATTTTAACTTTTTTTTTATATAATTTTGAACATTCATTTAGGTTAGGGACGAAAGAGTAAAAAAATTAACCATCAGTGGTGCATGAACTGCATGCAACCTTAATTAAGAAAACTAGCACAACAACTTGGGATAGTATATAAGCATCAGATTCTCTAAACTGTACAGAAAATGCATTAATCTTTTAAAAATAAATGTATTGTTTAACATTTTTACTTTTTTTTTTTGTAAATTTGAACATTCATTTAGAGATGGAGGAGTAAAAAAAAGTAAAAATGTTGAACAGTACGTTAATTTTGATACTATTTTTTCATTTGCAAATTTGAACATTTCCTTAGGGACGGATGAGTAGAAAAAAAAACGAAGTAAAAAATTTTGAACAGTATATTCATTTTGGAACTATTTTTTTTTTTCAAATTTGAACATTTAGGAACGAAGGTGCGTAGCCAAAAACAAAGTAATTTGAACCCAATAAGCTAAAATTTTCTGTCAACCCATACAACAACTGTTCAAAATTACTTTGTGTTTACGCCTCCGTTCCTAAATGTTTAAATTTGAAAAAAAAAATAGCTCCAAATGAGTATACTGTTCAAAATTTTTATTATTTTTTTTTTGCAACTCATCCGTCCCTAAGTGAATATTCAAATATGCAATTGAAAAAATAGTTTCAAAATAAACATACTGTACTGTTCAATATTTTTTACATTTTTGTTTACTCCTCCGTTCCTAAATAAATGTTCAAATTTGTAAAAAATAAAATAAAGAATTAGTTCCACAACTGAGTTAAATATTCAAAAGGTCACTGGCCTATAGAACTTTTTACGAAAAGGTCTCAATTAACGGTTAATGGGCGGAAGTTTTAACGGAATGACTAAAAGGTCCCAATTAAAATAGTTCAAGAATGAAAAAGGCTTAAAAAATAGTTCAAGGACTAAAAGGTCCCAAATAAAATAGTTTAAGGACCAAAAAGATACTTTTCTCAATAGTTTATACATTACTTATAAAATACAGTAATAAAATATTATAATTTAAAAAATTCAAAGGGTGATTATGATATCTCTTAGCATCATTGACTTTTGTTGTTTTGTATGTTGTCCTAAACATATACTATAGTTTTAGAAATCCAAAAGGGTCTTAACTTTTTGTTAACACTTTGGAATGGACTGGCCAACTTATAAATGATAGTAGCTTTTTACCTTCCAAGCTTCCCTAACCTAACTATTTAAACCATGTCCTTTTAGGAACTTTTTTTCAAAGAGGGCAAACTTCCCTAGCCTAACTATACATATACATAGAAATAAAAAATAAAAATAAAAATAGCAGTGACGAATTTAGAAATTTTGTACTCCCTCCGTCCCATTAGTAATGGGAATTTTACTGTAGATACGGGAATTAAGGAAAAGTGAATTATAGTGGAGGAAATAGTGAATTATAATGGTGTTGTGAGTATTAAAATAATGTATATAGAGAGAATGAGTGGAGGGAATAGTAAAGATTCCTTTCCATTTTAGGAAGTTTGTGGTTTGTAATGGGACGACCAAAAAGGAAAGTTTGTGGTTTGTAATGGGACGGAGGGAGTACATCATTTAGGGACGAGATTATATATTTGTTTTTATAGAAATTTGGATATTCTGCTTTAAAAACCCTAAATTTTATAGTACCTTGCAAAAATGCACTAGAAAAAACTTTGTTTTTAAACTCGAATGGGGTCAGCTGACCCCAAAATAAGGATGGTTGCAAGCTTCGCCCTCAGATTTTGATCCCAAAATAAGGATGGTTGCGATTTCGCCATAGATTTTTATGTGTACAGTACCCTAAAACATGATACTCGGTTCATTCCATTCGAAAAGAATAACACATCTAACTATGTTATTTGTCCTCCGAAAATAGTCTTAGATCATGCACAATGGAATTTAAAAAAATCTCGGCATGTAAGCGCATATGGTGCTTGAACCTATATTCTTTCACAAAAACTCATGTTTGTAGTGGTGAGCCTGTTTTTTCGTTCATCACAACATTTTTATCATTAAAAACGAAATAAAAAGGTTTTAAAATTAAATTTATAAAGATAATGAACGCTTTCGATATTTTGGTATAAACAATGTCGTTTGGGGTAAGCAAAACTAAAAATAAATAATTAATCCTTCCAAAATTATGAAAATATATTTGTTCAAGGGATTGAACTACTAAAAATAAGTCTTGTTTGTTTCTTAGTGTTTTTTTAATGATAATCATCGAGGATGAAAAGAGCATTAAACAAAGCATACATTGTTACATAAATTATCTTTGGATTATTTGTTTCATTACCATTTTGGCTAACATCTGAAATGATAATAGCAATATAATATTAATAACAATTTGGTATAGGCTAGAGAATACAAAATATATAGGGGGTCAATAAATGACTACTTTAGTGACCCTCCCTCAATATCTAATTAATTAATCCAAGTTGAAATGGTGTTTTGTGGTCCTTCATTCAGGAGGTTACATGTAAAGGATAATATTAAATGATCAAAAACAAAAATGAATTCTCATCTTTCTTCTTCAACAAAACAAAAATGAAAATTTATTTTGAGACGGAAAAAATATTTCTTTCAAAATGATGTGACTTATTCCCAAATTAGTCTAAAAACAATGGTTAGTCCCCAAAGGATATGGTTTCTTCTGTTTTGAGCCATTCAGCAACTTGTAATTCAACATTTTTTTGGATGAGGATATTGATTTGATTTATGGCAAAGTAGTGTGTATATTTAGAAACTCCACTTTTTAGGTCTTTCTTGGTAAGAGTTGCTTAAAACTCCCACTCTTGGTTTTTTTTTTTTTTTAACTAAAATAGTGATTGTGATTTCTCTTAGCTCATTGACTTTTGTTGTTTGTATTTTGTCCCATATATATAC
Source organism: Adenophora triphylla var. japonica (assembly GCA_022495995.1). NCBI lineage: Eukaryota > Viridiplantae > Streptophyta > Magnoliopsida > Asterales > Campanulaceae > Adenophora > Adenophora triphylla. The sequence continues at coordinate 7,186 of JAFEMH010007510.1, read as the reverse complement.
TCTCTTCGTCCCATACTAATATACACAAATAAATTTGGCACAATAATTAAGAAAAATGTTGAAAAAATGTGATGTATTGTAAGTATAAATAGTTGGGTAAGAGACAAAAGTGAAGTGAGTGGGTAATTATTGTGATTATAACAATTGAGTCTCATTTCTAATTAGACTTTGTTGATTACATTGAAATGATCAAAAGGTATCTTTCTTGCTTATTACTATGTGACAGAATAATTTTACAAAATCAAAAAGGGTTTATATTTTTTGTTTGCACTAAATAGGAATGGATTGGCCAACTTGATGAAAGTAGATTTATACCTTCCAAGCTTCCTTAGGCTATTAAGGGAAAAAAAAAATATGCAACAATAGTATCTCAATTATATGTCTTGTTTAAATTTCATAATTAAACTATTTTTCGTTGTAAACATAGTATCTCGTCTGTTTTGGATGCTCGTTCGTTTAATGTACATAGAACTAACCATACCCATTTTTTTCAGTTAAATAGACACTTATATGCATTATGCCTTGTATATAGAATTTGAATCTGTTTTTTGACTCTGTTTTTCACAAGTCGTATGCATTTTTTTTGAATTGCAATTTTATTCATTTCTAACTTTATTTCTCTTTAAATGATACAAGGTGACTGCACTTACAACACCAACTGCTATGGAATGACATTACTTGAGATTATAGGATTTACTTCAACGTTAACGGGGAAGAATTTCACAAATGCATATGCGTTCCTCCAAAATGAGAAGACTGAGAATTACACGTGGGCACTCAAGAATTTGCAAAGTCTTTTTCATACTCCCCACATGCCAACTGTTTTCTTAACTGATCGTGACTTGGCTTTCATTAATGCTGTCCAAATGGTATTTCCCGAGATCGCACACCATTTGTGTCGAAGGCATATCGAAGTCAATGTTAAAAGGAGAGCGTTGGCTAAAACTGGTAGCAATGAGTTTGCACTATCATTCATGAGGAGATTTAATGAAGCACATCGCCCGCTACTCGCGAAGAGCTGGGACACCGTCGGGCAATTTGCTTTTGCGATCATTACGCATCTTATCCCGATTTATTGACCTACCTCCGCGAGACTTGGATTGCTCCATACTCTACGAATATTTTGTCGACTTACACGTATCGCTATCGCACTTCAAACCCACACCACGAACAGGAAATGAGAGTTGAGTATAACAGGTTGAAGAAGGCCTTGGGGAGTGCTTCTTCTACTTTTGACACATTATTCAAAAAGGCTCATGAGATTATGGAAATCCAAATAACAACAATCAAAGCTACTATGGAGCAATCAAAGAGTAGAATTCCAAATGTATTAAGACATGTGATCTGTATCACGACATATTGGGGCGAGTGTCAAAGGCAGCTTTGGACATCATCAAAGAAGAGCGGAGTCGTTGTGGGGATAATGTCATGGATCCTTCAAGCTGTGGGTGTTACCTGAGGCGATCACATGGACTTCCATGTAGTCACGATATTGCATGCATACAAAACTCTGGGGGCCGGATTGAGTTGTCCTCGATTCATGATTTTTGTAAGAAGTTGGACATTGAAGTAGAATACTGTCCCACTGGACCCGATTTTGAAGTCAGTGTTGAATGAACCGCAGAACGCACTGACCGATAAAGAGAAGGTTATTTCAAACGATAAATGAAGGGCTACATCCACAAACCGGAGATGCTTCGAGCCGGATCATATTTCAAAGGCAAAATAAACCCCTAGGACCACCGGTTGTAGAGTGCTGTAGATTGGGGAGCGTGCACGACAGACATTTTGGAGTCCCCACTACACCACCCTCCACTAGCAAAGAGGTCTAGATCTTCATTTATTGCATCAACCCAATCAGTTTGATGTCGCGGAGTCACCAAACCGAAATCGCCTTCAAACACTACACCATCTAGCCCTACCACTCCTACATCTCTTCCACCACTAGCCGCTTCAGTCGTGGGAGAGGTCGAGGTCGAGGTCGAGGTCGGGAACGGGGTCGTGGAAATGGACAAGTCAATGATATACATACTTCGTGCATAGGATGTTGCTTACCCCTCTCATTGTCCCATTTATTGATGGCTTCACGTATGTGATGGGTGATGGAAATTGTGGATATAGAGCAAGTGGCAAAGGCAAATATACGTAGCAGGAGATGTGGCAAAGAGTGCGCTCAGATTGTGCCAAGGAGCTGCTTCATCGCCGCGAGCTTTATGAGAGAGTTATGCCTTGGAGAGATATGGACGAGCTCTATAGTCACATTACTCACTATGCCTCCCCTTGTTCGAAATATTATTGGTTGATACTCCCAGAGATAGGGCACATCATATCCACGGTGTATAATGTGGAGTTTGTCTCGTACTCGCAAACCGCTGGCTTCACATGCCTACCAGTGACTGTACCACAAGGAACAGGACCACCCACAAACACACTTGTGTTGGACCATATGGGAAACCATTTTATATTGGTATGATACTTTAATTCGTTATATTTAACTATCTTATTTAAATTTGTTATATATAACTATATTTTCTAAATTTGTTATATTTGACTATTTTATTACTTTTGCAGCTGCACATGTCCGATAGTGATTACCCGATACCATCAGTAGCACTGTATTGGGGGGAGCAACGTGATCCAAGCGCAAGTAACCTGATCATGCCATACAGAACTCGAATAGAAACATTCAACCGACTCTCAATTATGGCGAACGAAGCACGAATTGCAGGAAATAGGCCATAGTTTATATGTATAGCGTATTGATTATTTTTTGTATGAAGTTTTGGGACGGATATAGTATATTAAAATTGGATCACTTGATGTAGTACTTAAATTATAGTTTTGATGTATGGATACATCAGTTTGTTTGTTTCAGCTACACACTTGTCTATTTTTTTCATTACAGAGACCATCTCGTGTGCTTATACACGAGATGGAATATCATAACTCGTATAAATATACACAACATATTTCATTTATGTCGTATGAACATTACACGAAATACACTAACTACCCAGTAATGTATCTCGTGTGTGTTCATACGAGATAAAAGAAAACATGTCGTGTGTATATATACGAGATGAGTCAAACCATCTCGTGTATAAGCACACGAGATGGTCTCTGTACTAAAAAAAAAAACAACCACTGAAACTAACAAACTGAAACACAAACTGAAACAAACTGATTCCAATACATCAAACCAGAATCACAAATCATTTATCAACAAATCCCAAAACATAAACTTGTTTTGTAACCAGAATTTACAAACATATTCCAAAATTTACAAACCAGAATCACAAATACAAACATTGTATCCCAAAATGAACATATCCCCAAACATAAACAACCAAATCTTAAACTACATAATCATCAAGCGTCTCCGTAATAATCGTGCGCCGCCTAATCGATCTTTGACATCCGTGGTAAACCGTCATATCCAGAAGCAAATGGCAAGTAGTATGCCTCGTGCCTCTACAACCCTAAAGGCGGTGGTGGAACGTTAACTCAGGGCATCATGATTCGGATTAGTAATCCGAACATGAGTCCTAGCCAGAACCACCCGCATATACGTGGAAGTAACTTGAGGATCGGGATGCGTCACTACGGGCCCGGCCCCTATCTACGCTTACTCGGATCGAAACCCCTGCCGTCCTCTAACCAATCCTCCCATACCTCATCACGAGTTCCATAGGACTTCTTGTACTCCTTTTGACCGGCCATCAATGAACAATCTCGGCCGCAAGATATGGGTCTCTGGGGATTTTCTCTGATGGATCCCAAACCTGCCGTGTAACACCTGGCCAGGCATATACGCTTCCGTGATATCCCGGAAGCGTATAACCCCACGGAAGTATGAGACCGGCAAAAGCGCCTGGGGTGGTACCGTAGGGAGTCCAACAAACCTAAAAATGAATTTGTTAGACACCGTCAACCAGAAATAATAAATTATAACAATTTATAAAACTTTAAATATAACTAACTCACCCTATCAACCGTCATCGTGTCCAGTGGTATACCGAAACTTCAATAGATGGGGCATATCCTTCCGCCGTACGCACGTGCACCCATCTACGAGCCTCGGGTGGCCCTCCGTCCATAACGGGTCAATATCTCTCCGGAAAACCGGAAAGTGCTCGTATATCCAGCTCGCAAATGTATGAAATAAATAAGTTAACAATGTTATAACCATAAATACATGTTGTAATTATTAAATGATTGTTAAATATTACCTCTAAAAAGACTCAAACAACCACCGATCCGCTTGCATCCGTATCTAGATGCCTTCCCCAACTCCCCCGATATAGATATGCCAACGCAGCCCCCCGTGATAGAGCCCCCACTTTGTCAATATCCACGCACACGTGAAAGGTAGTCCGAGGGCATCTTATCTCGAGTCTTGTCCACGAACAGCGTGAGCCGAGGAGGAACATGATGCACGTAGAGCGCGCCATCGTCGCTCAAGTCGGAAGGGGACTCAAAGGACGGCGGAGGCCATCTAAAGAGAGTACGTCGTGCCCCTTCCGACATGTATCAAGGCGTGCCCTGATACCGGCTACGTTAGGCTCTAGAACCGCCTGTAGGTGTTAGTGCCCTAGGCCTATAGAGATAGACCTTTTATGTAATGTCATTGTTCATTTATATAAGAGATTGTTTCTTTGATTATTATATGTGTTTGCATGTTTAGTTATAATAATCGTGTCCCTAGTACTTATGAAGCACTAGTATGAAGTCTAATGGATAATCATGTGATGATTATATGCATGGAGATGCACATTAGATTCATGGGTACTTGTTAGAGAACAAGGCATCGGGACTTGACCCATTATGAGATTTATGTCATGGTCATATGTCATAATTAAATCTCATATAGTCATATCATTGATATCCTTTTCGACTCGAGATTATCATCGCTCTTCCGCTCGATGAATATCATGTTTGATATAGTTTAACGTTGTCTTTAACCGGATGACAATAAGGGCTATCATTGGCATGGTATGATTCTTGTTGGGAAGAATGATAAGTCAAGATGGAAAATTGTCCCTCGTAAAGAGAGATGTTTGCTAGGCCACTCGTAAGTAAGATTGATGTAGTGCATGGCCATGCCCGAATGAATTAATGTGATTAATATCATTCGATTAATCAATTTACTTGATAACGAGAAAGCATTGAACAATATGAGTTGACGTGGACCATGACTCATGTTCAATATAACATCGTGTGACAATGGGATTGTGATATGTTCTATGTAGGAAAATCGAACTTGATATTATACTATTTGGGTAGGCATGATGGCTTGCTAGAGTCCGCTCATGTCTTATGAGGATCGATGTGATCGGACTCATTGCCAACATAGTATAGTCCTATGGGGTCACACGCATCGAACGAATTGTTAAAAATGAAATTATGGATTCTCGGTGTGTCGGGGGCGACCGCCCAAGTGGCCACGGGCGACCGCCCACAAGTCAATGGGTTGACTTGGCGACCGGCTCAATGGTCAGCGGGCGACCGCACATGTTATTCGAAAACTAGGCATCGAGATCGTCTAGATGGGCGACCGCCTTCGCCCTTGGGCGACCGCCCATGTTGGTTTTCGAATAAGTGGATTAGGCCAGCACACATGGGCGACCGCCAGCCTCTCACGTGGCGACCGCCCATGTACGCCGAAACGTCGAAACCGTTTTTGTTAAGGATTTTAATAGGGTATAATATTTATAAGGTATAAATACTATCCCCCTTCAACCCTAGCAGCCAAGTGACGTTTTTGGTTTAGGAGAAACACAAAATATTGATTTCTCAATTGTGAATTGAGAATTAAATCACACCAATTCCATAATACTTCATAGATTGAAAGGAGTTTCAATCGAGGGATCTAGCAATCCTCCTAGAAGAGTTCTAGGGTTCGTTCATCGCGTGGATACACATAGAGGATCTTCGCTCTTCAAGATCTTCCGTTCGTGATTCAACAATTGTTCATCAAAGGATTAAGCAAGATCGTGTCAACTGGAGTTGGGTCACGTTTATCAACGACAGCAAAGCACTTAAGGTTGGTATTTCCTATTTCATCTTTCTTAATTAATCATCTAGAACGGATTCTGTGGCTTCGGCTTTTTCTGAGTTATTGCATTTTTATTCCGGCACGCCAGTATGGACCCTCGAAAACCCAACAAAGGTGTATCGAGCCCCGTTCATGATGTTTATATTAGAAAATCATGATAATTAGATAATGGGATTATGTTGAGATTTTTCATGATGCGTATGATCCTAGAATGTGAAATTGTATGAGTTTTGCTTGTGAAGTAATTGTATATATTGATATACCATAGATTATGAAATTGAAATATATGATTAATAAGTGGGATTTAATCTGTGGGATTATGGGATGTCAGAATTTCATTAATATGATTAATGTGATTAATCTAGGATATTTGTGAAAGTGTTACTTTCAAAAGTATATTGGTGGACACCAAGACCTTTCCCCACGAGGCACTTCGATGGAAGTGTGGGATAAATTTAGAGCACGTGGCCGCGTACTAGTAATTCTTCGACCAAAATGTGATTTGTGTTGCATCATTCCATGTTCATAATTATGCTTTCATATAGTTTTCATGAATCAACCTATGGCATGTAATTGATAAGCATGAAAAAATTGAACCTTCTTTGTAATCGCCTCTGAAGTTTGTTTTATGCCACCCATGTTTAAACACTTGTGCGAAAGTACACGGATAGTTTCATGTAGGCTACGCCACGGAGAGTACATTGATTCTATCTTTGTATGATCAAGATGAGCAAACAGTGATTGCTATACGTTTAACATGGTTGAACTCAATTAGGCTATCAAAACAGCTTTTGGGCCTAAGGCATAAGATGAGATTGAAACATGTGACATATGATGTCTATAATCTCATAATGATCTAAGAGTCATATATAGATATGATTGATAAATGTTATCTACCTTTTAGTTTAATTTTGAGCAATCGTGCCATAAATGCCGACTTGAAATTAAATTAAAGTTGAGTCTTAGCCTATTAAATTATATTATGCATGTTTTGTATAAGAAGCGTTATATAATTTTAGTAGGAGTATTTGTGAAATGCGTTAATTAATCTCTTAAATGAATTGGTACTTATATGTTGCATATCTTTGTAGATCAATGGCTGTAGAACACTAATCAAAACATGTCATCGTG